>VZTG01008964.1:835086-922586 GCA_013397845.1 Melanocharis versteri
CACTGAAAATAAAACTAGTAAATGCATCTTCTCTACTATGGATCCTTTCTTTAAAAAAAAAGAAATATTGCAGAAATAGATGGAATCATGTCAGGTTTTACTTTATTGGCCATAGGATTTTTCATGATGCATCCCCTGGTTAAATAATATGAGGTGCACGATACTGTAACTACCTATCACAGAAGTGTGCTAAGACTCTTATTAGTTACCAAAGTTACTTGAAAACATTTTTTTAGCCTTCAAAAATAGTGAAAAATAATTTTACCACCCTCACTTAAAACTTGCATGCAATAAAAGCAAAATAACAGAAAATTAAGTTTCTGGTTTTTATGTTTTCGTAATTCTAAATTTTAAATGGCAACCCTGATTTTCAATTGACATGCAAGATGACCAGCACATTAGCTGGAAAACACTGTTAGCTGTGTGTGTACCTAGTTGAAGGAAAGGTAGTTATTTGAATGGTTTTTATGAAGAAATTGAAGAATTTCTTAGCCAGTCATCTGATGAAGATGGATTTTCAGCTTATTACTGTGAATAAACACTGATTTTCCCTATATCTTTAGCATCTATAGTTTTCCTCTCTAAGCATATTTATACTATATACCGCTAAACGTAGAAAAGTGTAGTTACATACATGTTGTGCAATGTTTCCACTAATGTACATAATGGAGAAATTTTGTAAAAATATTCATAGGTTTTAATCATGAAATCCTGCAGAATTCATTCAAGATTTGTCAAAGATTTTAAAAATAATCAAAATAGCACCAACCTTGGACAGATTTTGTGCAAGGATCTAAAAATTTGTCAGAAATCAACAAGGCAGAGAGACTAAATACAGCATTACTCAAATCTTAGGCACAAAGACTGTTTACAAGTTTAACTTAGTCAGTTCAAAACTGAGCAGAGCTGTTTGATGAGACACTAGCAGCATAAATGTGTGTTTAGCATGCATGTAGGAATTTGTCTTGTTGTTTACATATAGGCAGAAAAATAGAAGCAAGGCAGAGAGACATCTCCACATGTAACTTTATAGATGTAGACACGTGGGAGAAAACCAGTGTTTAAGAAGGGTCATCTTACTGGTAGATCTCAAGTCATACACGACATTTCCCTTTCTAAGCAGAGGAACTAATCCGTCATGTTAGTTTGCTGTTGTGTCTGGCTGTATTAGCCACAAGCAAATGTACCTTTAAAGCACCTGGGGTGTGCACCTGTATTTGAGGTGTAGTTCTGGCAGCCCAATTAATAATCATGAATGAAAGATGGCTGAAAGTCTTTTTCTCATGTAAAAGTGAAGTGGGAAAGATGTCTCGGTGCACTTTTCTGCACAGGTAAACCAATATCTCACATCATGTGCAAGGTCTCATTCCAAAAAGAAAGAAAGAAAATAAGGCAAAAGCTGTGAGACATTTGGAATAAGAATTGTTCTTTGAAATGGCTTAACTATACCATGAAAAAAACAAAAAAATTACTCCAGTTTTTACAAAATTATACAAACTTACTGTAAATCCATTGACTTAGGTCAGGAAATGTGAATCTAGGAGTGAAAAATCTCAAGGCATTGTCCCAAAAGTAAAGCTTTGTCAGGCATTTCTTGGAATCACTTTTGAGAACTTTGTCGTATGAGGTACCTCATATGAGGTCAGAATATTCTTACCTTATTCAGTACCCTCAGTCGACAAACACATGCTCACATTATTAACCTGTCATGGCTCTTTAAATAACATAATTTTTAAAATTTTATGGCAGTAACAATAAATATTTGTTTTAAGATAATGCTTGTTGAAAAGAAGATGAAAAAATGCTTCTATCTGATGGAAGAAGTGGTGAACTGACAAGACCAAAATATTTTGCTAGCAAAATATTTGTAGTGCTCTGTATCAGTTTTTGATTCCCCAAAGGAATGCTTTAGGAGATGTCCTTTGACTGTGAGGATATTCAGTGATAATTTGGCTCCACAGATTTGGTTTGCTAGCATTCTTCGTAGGTTTTCTGAGTCTGATGGGAAAACAAAGAACAGCTACCAACATACACCAGCTAGTATAGCTGCCTCTTTACATTTCTCATAAGTGGAGATATGGAATATGACAGTAAAGATGAACATGACCCTCAAGGATTCAATAAGCCAAGGAATAAAAATAGTGTGGGTTTTATCAGTAATGGGACTAAACTGCAGTGGAACAGTTTGCAAAGATTACAGCGACTGTGTTGAGATTTTTAAACAACATATTTAAAGGGGGCTGAGACCTCTTCCCCTAACTTTTCCCTCCACCTCTGAGTCAAACACTACAGAGATTTGATTGACCAATACATTACATAAATAATACAGTATTTAAAATTACTTGCTCTTTTTTGATACAAGGTGGTTATAACAAAACATTTTTGTCTAACTAAAAAAACCGCAATTGTCCAGTGAAGAGATCACATAAGAAAAAATAATTCTTTGCTTAATCTTTCAATAGTAGATACCAGTTAAGGGTTAAATACTTCTTGAGATAAATATTATTGTCATGACTGAAATCAGAATGTGTTGGAAGAATACTGCAGGAGTTTCCGAATATTCAGATCCTCTTTCAGTGTAATTGCTTTTCCAGGGAAGGTAAAGGTATGTAAAATACCAAAAGGTTATCTGGTCATTTGTAAAGACAAACAAAACCGAATCAAATAAACAAGGTGCACAGTGAGAGGGATGAAAGCTCAGTTAGGGCATTAAGATTCCGGTGATCACAGAAGTCAAAACAGAGTAGAGCTTCAAATCAACAGGGAGTTATAGGGTGTTTTTGATAAAAATAGGAAGACTACATGAGAAAAATGGAAAAATGCAAAAATAAAATTAAAAAACATTTTAAAAGAAAAGAAAGTACCAAATTAATTGTATGTATCAGTAGTTGCTTTATGGTAGGTTTTTCTACACTTAGAACCTGAAAACCAGTCACTAAAATAGAACAGTGAGGCATGCCTACTTCTTTATATACTACTCCTACTGCTACTGAAGTTAATGCTAGAATTTTTCCTTCAAATAATATTAAAAAACCATATTTCTTGACAGTTTTATAATACCTTTTTCATTACTTGAGGAAACAGGCTTCTTAGAAAAAAATATGGGAACTGTAGCATTTGCAATAATTCAAATCAACCAAATCTCATTTTATTTATAGGTGTTGTGGTTTCATGGATATTACTGATAAGATTCTATTGTCCTTATTGCAAATAGCTTAATTCAAAAGACATGTACATAGATAATATAAAACCATGCGGACAATGTTTCCTGACTATAATTTTAAGAACAATATTCTCAATTTTAGAGAGTTTAAATGCTTGCTTGATTCTTTGTTAATTATTATTTGAAATTAAATTACTGATATTTTTCTGAAGTAGACGAAAAAATTCAAACCTATTATTTTTTTCCATGTAAAATATTTATAAAGAACCATAAATGCACTCAAAACCAAAATAAATTGGGTGATGAAGATATATAGATGTGGCACTTCAGGACACAATTTAGTGGAGAACATGGCCGTGCTAGGTTAAGAGTTTGACTTGATCTTAATTGTCTTTTCTAACCCTAAAAATTCTATGATTCAAGGATATTTTTCAGCCATGATTTTTTGGCTATTATTATCACCCTCTTGAAACCTCTTAAAAACAGCATCTGGCCAGACATGGGTGTGGTATTAAATTTATATTACTGCCTCTATTACATATTCATAGATACACCGATATTTGTTTAAATACTTATGAATTTGCAACATACTGTTCATTATTTATAAAAATGTTTCAATGAATGATGTTGAAGACTTTCCTTTTTTGCCAGGTGATCAATAAAGCAGCAACATGTGAAGTTTCAAGTATCCAAACTATTAGCTGTAGAAGAGAAGATGGGAATTACAAAGCTAGCAGATTCCAGCAACCCAGTATGGTTGGTAGCATCTGCTTGTTCTATGAAGAACTGCCTAGTGAAAGACATTTTATGCTCACGCAGTTCCAGAAAGTATTCCAGGGTGTAATACTAGGGAAGAATGCTAATGAGCAATTATTATGCCATTGAACTCTCATTTTAAGTAGCCATTCTATTACTGCATGTCCTGCTCTTGGCTCTGGCTTTCAACACTGGTTGAATCCTGCAACGAGAGGAAGGTAAATAATAGGTAGGAAAATGAGGCTGGGGGCCTCCTCAGCTATGTTAATGGCTCTATTATTCAGTTTCTGTGTGGTACTGATAATGCTTTTAATTTACTTCTTTCTGTTTCCCCATGACTAAAATTAAGACAATAATTAGATACCTATTTCACAGAGATAGCCCAAAGATTAGTAAATGTTTGAAAAATTATTTTAGAATATAAAGCCCTATATAAATGCTAATGATTCTTATTAAATTAACTTGGTCTTGTGCTGGGACCCATGCACTGGGAAAAATAAAACCTCTCAGTAGTCACAGGAAGAGTAAAGGAAATAAAAAGGAAAGGAAGACCACAAGTACAAACAGAAATACCTGTTGGTTTATTCTCAGTGGTTTCTGTGCAGCTTTATTCTGTGGATTAATGAGATTAAGCACTATTTTTTTTAAAAAGTGATTGCAAACACTTTAAAAAAAATAAAATTACCTCCTCCTGCGAAAGGAAGAGGCATAGTGCATTGTTATTAGCTATGTTCTTGCTGTGTTCTCTAATGTTTCACTAACTAGCACAGCTGTCTCTGTGCTCTCACCCCCACTCTTACCCTCTGTGCCCTTTCTTTCGCTTTTGATCTCCTTCAGGAACCCTTGGTTCATCCTTGCTGGCACTCTGCTGTGCTGGTTGGATTTCCTGTGCATTTGGATGGGGTACTCTTGCGTCTTGAGGAGGACAACCTTGAAAATCATGCAACTCTCCCAGAACTTTTGCCCTCCTGGGGCAGTGTCTGGCGGGACCCTGCTAAAGAGAATTCTGAACAAGCTGAAATAGGCTCTCCTGAAGTCCAGGATTGTACATTTTTCTTTGTCTAGCTCATTTACACATCTTTGTCTAGCAAATGATGATTGAACAGAAAGTTCAACAAATAAATTAGTCTAGAATATGGAAGTTATCAGAAATAAAAATTTTACCAAAAAATCATATGACATTTTTACATTTTTACCTTGCTCTATTTACCGCTGTGCTTTGTACTACCTGTTTAATCTGAGCTATTCTAGAAATTTTTTTTAGACTATTACATGGAGAATATGCTAATGGACCTGTTAAACTTTGCTACTTTTCTCATCTGGCTGCTGAATTTCTTCATCTTTCTTTTCTGATTCAAGCCACTCTAAGATCCTGTAAATCATCTTCACAGTATTTGCATCTCTGTCTTTCTCTGCAACACTATTCAATATTTTCAAGTTCTATGACCTACCTGGTGTCTCTTTCCCTCTGCCCATAAACTTCTACAGGCACCCGCTTTTTCAAGCAAACCCCATGCCTTTTGTCTAAATCAAATTCTGTATATCATAACTATCCCTAAGGCCTTTCCTGTCTATTTTTAGCAATAGGATAGTTTTATACAAGTGCTAGTGATAAAAATGTACGCAGCACTATCAGACATCTCTGCCCTTTGACTTTATTTGCTTGTTCAAAGCTTCTTAATGTGACCTCTATATGCAGTATTAAGAATTGGAATGGTCATAGTTTAAGAATGACGGTGTGGTGCCTTGTATGTTATCAGGGCTTTGGCTTTTTTTAATGTTCTTTTACGTGGGAATAAAGGAGAAATATTAGTCTTCTCTAACAATAACCTTTTGCTAGTGCCACAAAGCTAAAAGCAAAAAACTTTAGAAGTTTGAAAAAAGAAGCAGACCTCTCCATTGGGTTCTCTAACAATCACATAAATTTTTAACTGAGCGTGCAACATATTTCATCCAATAAGCTATACATCAGCATGTTCAGATAATGTTTTCACTACTGTGTACAGGACTTCCTAAGAAGGATTAAAAATATTTAAATATTTTGTAGTTACATTTGGCCTGGTGGTGTCTTCCATCAACACATATAAGTATATTCACTGGAAGCATGTGAATTATTTGTAGTTACAAATGAAAGATTTACAGTGTAAACATTGACACATTTTTATGCCCTTGAAACCGAATTTTATTAAATTCTTTTCACGTGATTCTGTTTCTTTCCCACAAACTTGATTAAAATACCAGACTTCTTGGAAATACAGAAGGATGCTAAATGAAGTTATGGAGATACTTACAAATAAAAATCTGCAGCACTAAATCTCATCATAAAATTGAATTGGACAAGCCTTTGTTCCTAAGTTAATTAGAGATAGAACATCTGACAAATATCATGAAGAAACACTACCATCGATTTCAGCAGTTTCCCAAAGGAAGAACAGTTATTTGCATTTCCAGATTTTCACTTCATTTACAATTTAAACACAAATTAAACCTTAACCAAGGTTGTGGCCACTTAACAACTTTCTCTGACTTCGAAAAAAAGCCATAAATTCTTTTCGTATTACTCAAAGATGTGTAGAATCTTCCATCAACCATAAAATGTCAAGCCCTTGCTGAAGCTTTCAAGGAAGTTTTAGTTTGGTGGGCTATAATATAAAAACAGACATGCCTTTCCCCAAAAATATGTGTGGTCTTTTAATCTGGCTGATATCGAGACCTTTGAGGCAAGGATCTTAACAAAGATTTTTTTTGTGGAGAGATGAAAAAAAATTGGTTACTTTCCTGTTATAAAACACAAGGTGAATATCTTTGGATTTAGGACCAAAATGTCATTGCATTCTACCAATAATCATAGTACAATTTTTCCTTCTGGGCTAGACAAAGATGCAGTCTAGATACTTTATAATTGTATGACTTGCAACCTTGTTCAAAACCCGTAATAATTAATGGGAATTTTGATCATTAGATTGAGTTTTGAATGTTCTGGAATAGTTCCAGCTAACATGGGAGTGGAATTGCAAACTCCCTGATCATCTTACTATTTTCTTAACCTGTTGAAATACTCTGCCTGACTGAAAAAGTGACTGAAGTTTCTCATTCCTCATTCAGAACTAATGACCATGACAGAGAATAAAATTTATTATGTGCTATCATATTTGAAGGTTTGGTGCTTTTTTTGTTTTGTTTTGTTTTTAGGGATAGCTTTTGTGATGTGAAACATTATCAGTAATTCTGTTATGGACTTTCCCTCTTCTACTTAAAACATAAGACAGCGATTTCAAGCTTTGATGATGGAGAACAGAGTTTCTTTTATCTTATAATGGTTTTGCGCCACTGTTTTTTAACTAGCAATTCAGCTCTGGAATCAGAGCTGTAAATTCATTATGTATGAATTTACATAATGGTGATGTAAATTATGCATATGCTTCAATAGTTGGCACAATTAAAAATAGGAATAAAGAAGTCAAAAGCCGTCTTGGGAATGTCAGAATTTTAATATTCTATCCACTATACTCCTAAGTTAGTCCTAATACCTCCCTGGGTTGAGTTATTCCCTTAAACTTGTAATGGCTTGATTTAATTTCTAGTTATTAGAAGATACGTTTTATATTTCATAGAAAAGCTGCAGAGGCATAAAGCATTACTACAGGGATGAAGACATGACAAAATAAATAGTGATCAACTTTGTCCAAAATACAGAAACAGAAGCTATATTTAGGGAAACAAATATTTTAAAATTAACACAAACAATTCACATTTCTTGTTTTCTGTTATGCGCAGAGAAGCGCCAGCCTGAAGGTTCTTGCCCTCCATGCACTATCCCACACAAGGCTGGGATCTGTATTCTGCTGTTTCACAAAGGTGTTTACAACCTCTGTGGCTCTAATGCTTGCTTAAAGCTGGGCCAGGTAAGACCAACCAGTTTGGTGGTGCTTTTTTGGTTGAACCCTTGTCTGAATCAGAAAAATTTGAGAGAAAGGCATTTTTGCAAAGTCTTTGTCAGTGTTCTGAATTGAAGATAAACACACATTTGAAAGGTCAGTGGTCACGCTAATCACTATTTCTTTTTATCATCTCTGTGTTCTTGTGGCTGAGTGTTAGTGCATGTATGAACCTCTCAAGACAAAGCTTAAAATGTTGCTGAAGACAGGGAAATAATTCCAGTCCTACTCAGTGAAGTCTCTATTTATCAAAAAGAAGATTCCTCAACTAAGTAGACAACTATGAATCCACGAGAAAAGGTGGATACAAAACAGGAAGACAGAATATATCCTTGTGTATATTTTAAACACTTGTTGCAGGTATGTTCTCACAGGTTGTTTCCATTTTACAGGTTCTTTATGAGAGCAAGTAAACAGAAAGAGAGGGTCACTAAGACTGGGACATTCATAGGGCAAGAATTAGATTTCTTCTAGCAGATGGGAAGTTAAATTCCAGAATACCAAGCAGAATCAGAGCCTTCTTATCTTAGAAAACAGTCACCAAATATTTTTTTTTTTTAAACAGTACCAAATAGAAGTTCAGGGACTTCAAGTTTAAAAACTAAGGATGCCCAAGAGACGATATGACGGAGCAATTCCTAGTTCTGATTGTTACAAAATGTCACCAAGTAATCAAGAGTTCTTGTGTCGTGTCTATTAGAATGGAGAATGCACTCATGTGAACTGCCAAATAATCACAAAATGATGGAGAGCAATTCAGGTTAACTGAATGCAGTTGGTATCAAATTTAAGTGCAATCCAAAAGCCCAACCATCTATCATAATGCTTTGACCTGAAAAAAATGATATTAAATTGTGAATAGCTTTTAAAATAACAAAAACAACAACAAATCCAAATTGAGGCCAAGAACCTTAGACCCTACAATTAAATGTTTTCAGTACGGCTTTGGATCACAATTTAAATAGGTATTTTTCAGATATAACCCATCTCAAAACTTTCTCTGCTTTTTCCCTTTTAATAGCAGAGTAAAAGATAGATAATTTGTTCTCATGAAAAGCCTAAAAAGCCTTTCCCTAAGCCATGATCCATACTGTTCAAACCAGAGATGAATATTAAGTTTCTAGAATTGTCTTATCCAAATTCTGACATACACTGATTTCCATCTAACGTGCATTTTGTAGATGTTTTCATCTGAAGCTGCTAAGGATGTGGGGTGGGATTTCCAAGATGATTTTTTCACAGAAATTTGCAAACAGACCCTTAGAGGTACTTGACAGCTATGATATTTGAAAAAAAAAAATTACCTGGTAAGTATAAAATACTTTCTGCTATTCTGTACTCTGGTATTTATTTATGTTTTCTGAAAGAATTGAAACTATGTACTGCACTTTCTGGTAAATATGGTGGTTTGCAGCAAAGTAATTATACTTGTCTCATAAAAATACAACAGGAAGAATGGAGAGTTGCTAAGGGGTGTAGCTCCAGAATGAAGCTTTTCTCTCAGTGTTAATTAGGGTGAGAAGCAATTACAGGGATATGCATTTCTGTTAGAAGGACTGCCACTAAAATCGTTTTTGAAAACCTTTTATAGCCAAGTAGACATAAAGAATTTGTTGTTATGTTTCCTAACCTGTAGGTCACCACATTTACTCTAGTTTATTGCATTGAATCCAGTGGATTATAATCAACACTTCTATAGTAATGAATTGCATAGTCTTAAAAAATACAAGCAGAACCTTCACCCGCTACAGCAATATTCATTGAATTTCACTGAATTTATGAGAGCCATAAAGAAGCTAAAAGCTCCTTTCCAAGTGTTTTTACTTACGTATTTTCCTTTCGTTATAAAAACCAGAAAATCGGAAAAGCCATTTCTCTCGCCAGATGAAAGCTCCTGGCACTCTAAGGCTTTGCTTGGAGACCGCAAGCCACCAAAATTAAAGCATATAATTTCTTAAGTGCCACTAGGGGAATACCTGAATAGGAAACAGAACTGCACTAAGCATGTAGTGGAGAATTCTCTTATTATATGACAGAAACATCCAAGACCATATACTGCAGGTATCAAACATGGAGAGAAGGAAGGAAATATTCTGCAGTATATTATAACAAAATGGTCCCTTCTGAGAGACAGCGTGCTCTCAACTACATATATTTTACTTACTGAAGGAATTGAAAAGACAAAAGTAATCCCTGAGGAAAGTTAGAGCCACTTTTATCTTGCCTAAGCAGGATCAAAAGCAGATCACATTCAAATGCTTTAGTCAGGCAAAAGCCATAATAAGATCAAAGCTTTCAGTCTCCGGATTCTTCCCTACACTCCAGCAGAGTTAGAAGATATCTCAAGAACCCTTAAGTTTTTGGAAACACAAACACCACAGATACATATAGTGCATATCAAACCTCTCTGATGCATAGCAAATGTCCTTGGGTTACAGGAGCCACACAATGGCACAATATATTAAAGACGTTTGATCCTTGGCTTTTTAACTCTTTTAACACCTGGAGTTTTAGAGCGCGACTCAGCACACTGTGGGATTCAGTAGAGCAAAGCACATTGCCTTTGTTTCCATCTATCCTGCTTGCCAACTCCAGAAGCAAAGTGTAGGGAGGAAGGGTTCTACCTGATCTGCTCAAACCTACCGTTTTTTCCGCTCCGTGCCAGCAGCCTTACATACAGGCGTATGCAATGAAGGAGATCTGCTCGTCACAAAGAACTAGTGTTATAAATTTACCTACTCTTTTGTCTATACTATTTGAGTATAATGACCAACAATGCTCTGAATTATAAGCATTTTTTTTTAAATTTCTAAAATTTTGATATCTGACTGTTATTTAAATATCATATAAACCCTTTATTTTAAATGGAAAATAACAGGAAGAATATGGGGGGCAAATAAAATAAAAAAAACCTAAAAACCCGGAACATTATTAAAAAGTATAAGTTTTGCATAAACACATATGTTTATGCAAGGAAGCTTGAAAGTGACTCTTGTGTGGCTTTACAGGAAAAAATATATTTCCTCCTATGAAATGTGCATTTAAATTGGTTAAAGAGTGCTTTAGCTTGCACTGTTTGTATAAAGATTTTCACAGAATCACAGAATGAAGGAAACTAAGGAGCAGATGTATAACACCATAAAACAGAAGTCTTAAAAGGCTGTATGCAGGATGTTAAGTGAAGCAAGTGATCAAAGAAATCAGAAAGCCATCTACAACACTAATAGTATACTTGGTGATTTTGAATAATTAACTTTATTAGCTCCATAGAAATGAGCAGATTACACGCAGAGCTGACTGCAGTTACCATATGTCGGGTGGCCACCTAACGCAGTGGGAGTTCACAACTTTCCAACATTAAAAAGAGTACTGCAGGGAAATACAATATTATGGAATAATTCTATGACCAGGATTGTCACTGAGCACCTGAGGATGTATTACATGGTCATGCAGGATGCATTTACAATGAGATTGCAAGACACAGTAGTTGAATGGACGAGCTCACATGCAGAAAGCAATGGGAGGGGGCGACTGAACCCCTCTGCACCAGTACTGCAAAACCCATGGTTCAACTGCACACAATGCATTATGAGAACAGATAGAGATTCCCAGCTCTATTAAGAAACAGATCTGCTGACTCCAGTGAAAAATCAGTTCCAGGGGTCTTGAGAAGAACAGATGAAATTAAAGATTAAATGTTCAGGAAAAATGTAAGTGTAATGGGGAAACCCAAGTCTGGATTGCATAAATAATGTGCTTTGCCAAGCAGTATGAGGTAAAAACATTATACTGAAAGGTATGGAGGTTTAAGTTTAACAGAATTTTAATTTTTAATTTTTGATCATGCAGAGCAGTGACATTAATCCTTAGTTTTCCATCCTCTATGATATTTTTTCTGAGCATTTTCTAGCATCTCTGCTTTTTCTATAAGAGATCATTTCATCTACCATGCAACAAAAGGATGGCAGAAAGATTAAGTCTGAACTTTCTAACACGTAAGATATTATGATGCTGGTGATTAGGTAGGTCTGACTGATTAGATGTTTATAAAATGTTGAACTATAAATATGTATAAAGAAATGAACAGATGCTAGTGTTGGCAAGTAGACCCATGACAACTCTCACATATCAACATGAGATAAAAGAGTAAGTTCTGTAAAATTCCTGCTCTCTTCTCAGAAACACCAAGAGTATAAAGCAGTGAGAAAAAGATCCTTTAAGTAGGGTGTTCAGGGAAGTAGAGGAGCTCATAGATTATATGATTGTGTACTCCTACATCAGCATCTTACTATATATCAGTATCTAATATCCTAACATGAGTGCTTAGTTTCTCTGAAGAACAAGTCTGTCCTGAATTAGAACAGGTAGTAACACAAAATATCTTATCCCTCCAGAAAAACAAACATCTGAATCTAACATCTGTTTAATTTGAAGCAGAATGTGGAAAGAATGGTGAGGGACTGAGGGGACAATGGAAATCTTTAGGGAACTCTAACATTAGCTGTTCAGCAGGCCTAAAGTGTATTTCCTGTAAATAATGCCAAATAGACTTGCTTAGAAAAAATTCACAGATGTTGCATTTATTTTTATTTCTTAAAATATAATATAGTTTATAGCATATAATGAATTTTTAAATACTTACTAATTTAAAATTCTGAGCAGTATTGAAGTAGTCTTTACATGAGGATTAAAAAAAGAAAGAGTATCTACAGGCAGGCCTAGATTCTTCCTGCACTGGGAATCCTAATGAGAATCCTAAGAGTAAAATGACGAGAGAAAAGTTTCAGTTTGTATGGTCGCACCATCAGTAATCAGGAAATAGCCTCCTTCCCACTGACTCCACTGGCATGTATCTCTATTGTGACCAGGAACAGATCCTGGACATCTTTTATTCTTAGACTGACCATGTAAACAAATAAATGAAATGGACTTTTCATTTCTGCCTCTGCATCTATTTGAACAGCTACTGGAACTGAGAAACCTCAGTGAGAAAGAGGGGGGAAAAAAGGGGGTTCTCAACTCCAGATCATGTTGTCCCTGGAGAGACAGTCTTGCTTTTCTTCCAGTCTTGTTTTTAGTCCACTGACATATAAGTGGGTATCTAGGTAATGCTAAATTCGTATAAGTTGCCTCAACTTATATTGGGTACATATATGTTGTTTTTGTGTTTGTGTTTGTGTTTGTGTTTGTGTTTGTGTTTGTTTTTGTTTGTTGCTTTTGGGGTTTTTCTGTGGGTTGGTTTTTTGCCCAGTAGTTTTCCTTCCTGGTTCTCCACCTTTACTTCAAGGCACCAATCCTCTTCCTTTGTCTGAGCCACAACCTACTGGTCAAAACTTTTACACCCCAAGCATGCCCAGTCACTCCCAGCCTAAACTAAATTTTCTCCCTGTTCCAAGGTATCAAGCAGTCAGGTAGAAGAGAACATGTAACTTTAACTATCTACTGAGCAGCTTCAGAGGAACATAACCCATGAAGAAACATCCTAAATGAAGCACAGCTTGTGCTGCCCAATTACTTTTCCGTGGAAATTGTTTACCAGGAAATTGTGATCCCTGATCTTTAGTCTTGGTTAACTTCCATAGGATATTTTCCCACATCTCTATCTTCAGTCAGTGAATGTGTTTCCTCTGTGTGGTACCATACAGCAACTATAGAGTACACTGCAAAATTATCATGGTGACTTTCATACTACACCTCCACTTTATTAAAAGAGATATCTGGATAACTTGTGAAAAGTTTCTTGCCATCCTCTGGGGAGAAAAAGCACCGGTATTGAGATTTACTTCTCTAGATTTTAAAGACTTTTAATTTTTTGGTTTAACTAATTTGCAGTAAGTTTAGCTAAAATAAAACCAGAATGCAAGGGTTCTAACAGCTTCAGTTATTTTGGTTCCCCTTTGAATGATAGAATTATTTAGGTTGGAAAAAGCTCTCAAGATCATTAAGTCCAACCATTAACCCAGAACAGCCAAGTCCACCACTAAACCAAGTCCCTGAGTGCCACATCTACACAACTTCTAAATACCTCCAGGACTGGTTCCTCAATGTCTGCCCTGGACAGCCTGTCCTAGTTCTTGACAACCTTTTCATGAACTTCAATAACTCTCTCAGGACCAGCTCAGAGGGCTTAGCCTGTGAGTCATTCTTTGCTGTCTTCTCTAGTCCACCAAAGGAACTTTAATGAGAAAGATGAAAGAAAGCTGCTGTGTGGCCTTGTCCTTGAGGTGCTCCATGTCAGCTGGAGTCCTCCAGAAGGAGGGGAGCTTTGCATACCTCCTCAAGGCTGATGGAGCTGATCTCCTCCAACCCAAATTTGGAGAGCTCTAGCAATAAGGGAGCCACCAGCAGAAATGAGGCTGGTGGATTTCTGAGAGGTTTCAGTAAACCTTCTGAGATAACAGAGAGAGATTTTTCTGAAAAGGACCTAAGAGAGGTTCCCTGAAACTGAAGCTCATGAAACCTGCAAGGTAAGAACTGGGGACCTGGCTAAGAAGATCCACACTCAAGCTGACTGCTGTCAGATGGCAGATGGCAAAGTTGTTTTCATATGCCCTTCCTTTTCTTTGGTGTTGCAAAACAACACAAATGAGATTTCTCTAACTAAGAAGAATACTGAAAAGGTTTTATTTTATTTTCTAGACCTTCTGAAGAGTCAAGGCCTTTTTTTTTTCCTTTTAAGTACTAGAAGCCTGTGAGTTTTGTTGCAATTAGTAAGGACTCTGACAAAATATCATCTTTAGAGTCACTTCTGAAGGCATAATCCTGTCTGTAGGACAACATATTATAAGTATCTGCTTGATGACTGTAGGATTCTAACGGCAAAAACTATTTAGGCCATTAGCTCAATTAATTACTGCAGATTTTGTCTAAACTCAGTGGCTTCATGTCTTCATAGGTTTTGAAGAAGAGCTGTAGAACAATCAAGTATATATATTACAAAAAAAAATCTCAAGTCATTAAACTAAATAGGCCTATTACAAATTTTAGATGCAAGAATAATCCTAGTGAAAATTCCAATTTATTAAGCACATACATGGCATGTCTTCTTTGCTATTGTTAAGAATTTGACTTCAAATGAGGCCACTATTTTCACTAAACAGATGGACAATTACATGCAAAAAGCTGTAAAGACATCTAGTTCTTAATCTTACCTTTATCTTCAGGTAATGGATAAAAACCCACTTTGTTGCCAAAGATAAGCAGGAGGCAACCAACCTGTGCAAAGAGGCATCTTTATTATCACTTAAGAAGGTCAAACATGGTTAATGATTGTAAGTTACCTCAGTCTTACAAGTGGCCACCACACTAGCAAATACTAAATCAGTTCCTTTTGTTTACTATGTCTTTGAACAACTCAGAGTGAATCGTTAGAAACCACAATTCAGAACTGTTCCAATTTTGTGCACAGCTGAACAGCATATTTCCTACGTACTTTGAAATAGGTGACCACTTCTGACCTCTGGGATCATTTTCATAATAAGCAAAATGTAATGCACTGTTACAGTAGTTAATGGTTCGTGTTTTAAGCTATCATTACATATGACTGAAACGCTTAATTAATGAATATGCAGTTAAAAATTAAAATAATGAGCACAGAGTTAGGAATGAATCTTTACCTACCTTGTTTGAGTTGAAGTGAGACTTCCACTGTTTGCAATGAATGTAACAGTCCAACTACAATTGAATAAATTTATCATACTCCTTAAAGGGCTTCCAGGCTCACTACATGAATAAAGAATCAGAAAAGTCATGAAACTTCAGAATGTCACTTTGGGAGCTGTATTGTAATAAGCAAAGAAAGTGAGGAAATATGGCTTTAAAAATCTGCCCATCAGTAAGCAAAAAAAAAAAAAAACAAAAAACAAAAAACAAAAAAAAAAAAACCCACAAAAAACCAACCCCCCCAAAAAACCAAAAAAAAAAAAAAAAAAAAAAAAAAAGTACAAAAAACAAAAAACAAAAAAAAAAAAAAANTGATCAAGTTATTTTAAAATCTCAAAAAAATTGATACATCATGATAAATTAACCACTACAGATAATATACATCAGTGTTGTACAAAATAAACTTAGTTTATGATCTTCAACCCCTATATTCTTGATCCTGCTTGAATCAGCATTACTAAAATTTCTTGTGAAGATAATAAGGAGGTGAAGTCTATTCTGGCTTGAGTTATCCTATGATCCCATTTGAGATGATACACATATACATACAATTTCAGCAATAGAATATCATTAAGCAAAAAAAATATTTACTAAAGGACTCAGAAATATGGATAGCAAAGGGTTATCTCTTTTAATTTTAAATAAATCTCCACCTTAGAGATAAGAAAGGAAAAAAAAGAAAACTAGCACAATCTGCCACCCCACAAAGCTGATAGATAAACACAAAAAAACATTAGCTTTCAAACATATGCACACTTCTACAACCCTAGAACATAAAGCATGGCATAAAATTCAGTCAAGAAAGTTTTTCTCTCTGATAGAGTTGTACACTGAAAACTTTAACAAATCAAAACCATTAAGTACACAGTGATACAAGAATTTATGTTAGAGGAACTGCAGTCCTGTGACTGCTCTGGTTGTCTTAATTCTACTCTCTTGGTCCACTGCACTTTTTTCTTCTTTAGCATTTTACTGCAAGATTTTTCATTGCTCTGTCCCACTCACACTTGCATTTTAAAGCTATCTATGCTTTAATATTTCCCATTTTCCACTCTTCATTATATACTGAAGAAAAATAAAACTATAATAATACTTTTTTGCCTATACCCATTACAGGATTTCCTGGGTTCATTAAACATACTGTATTTCCACAGCTGAGTATAACAAGGATTAAGTAATGCACTTCAAATTTTATCCCCACTTGGTTATGATGTTCCCAGACACTGGAAAAGAAGCTCACACAATTTAAAGGACAGTTAAGTGTCTCTTGTCTGAAATTTTTAGTTTCCCTTTCTACAGAATTGAGTACATTCTTTGATTTTAAAAGCCCTTCACAGTATTTTCAGACTCGTGCAGAAGTACTTTGCTGTGAATTACAAGAAAAGGCTTTGGAAAACCCTTCAGTTAGAGCCAGTCACCTCATGCTCATTTCTGCTGCTCATTCTAAGCAGGGTTCCTCTCTGTGAGTGTGAGACCAGCTAAAAATTCAGAAATATCTCTGAAATTTGAAGAGTTTTCTGTGAATTGACACCTGTGCAGGACTTGATCACTGTACTCTTTTTTCTTTCACACCTTTTATATTTTTCTCACGAGTTCATCAGTCTGACTCTCTCTCACACTCATGAACAGAGCTGCAAACCCCTTCTGTACGATTTATATCAAGCCACTATCCAAATTATGATTTTTTTTCTAGTTTTACAGGTATCATCTGCTCCTGACACTTCTCTGCCAACTTTGAACCGTCTTGAGTGTACCATGGAGAGGCACCAGAAAGAGGGAGAATGGGTTTGTTCTTCAAAAAAGCAATGTGCCATGCTTTCATATACATTATTGATACCAGAATCATTGCCTTAATACAGCAATACTTAAAAATTCTAGCAATCCAACCCTTTATCCCACATTCAAAGTTTTAATGTCTAAGTTGGTGGGTGTTGTGTATTGTGTGAGACATTATCTGTAAGACTAAAAATTATCTATGTTCCTGGCCTGTCCTGCCAGGATAATTTCTGCTACTGCTTCCAAACACGATGCTCTTTTCTTCTTGTTAGGTACATTTTCCAGGGCAATTTATGAAAAAAAGTGGGTTTCAACATATTTTTTATAAACATGATTGATTTTCTTTTTTTTAGTCATACAGAAAAAACAGAACTGGGACATATTTGCTTCTGAATGGAGAGATATCACTGGCAATGGGACTTTCTCTTTTGGAATAGGTAGTAAGATATCAAACTCAGTATGTGTGCCTCGGGGACCTGCTCACTTTAGCCAGAGGTTTTTGGCAAGATGTTAAAAAACTCACCAAATTCTACATGAACAAAAACTTCTATTTTCCCTCCCAGTGGAGCAAGGATGTGTTGTACTGGCATATATCTGGATTGCCCTGAGCCCAAAAGACAGTGCATTAATTTTGGGGCTGATAGAGTGGTCTCTTTTGTTTAAAAAGGTTCTGTAATATTGTCCCTCCTCAGTGAATACACAGAAGGCTTGATTCTTCTGAACTGTCATTCAAGCACCACTTGTAAGACTGTTTTCCACTAAAATTATGTGTTAGGGAGAAGATGAGCTCTGCAATCAGTAGTGCCTCTTTGTGATACTGAAATATCAGGTTTTGGGTTTTTTTTTGTTTTTGTTTTTTTGTTATAAGAGGCTTCTGCACACACAAAGCACAGCAGTTTCTTTAAAAAACCCCAAACAACAAAACAAGATAAAAAAAAAAGCAATTTAACAGAGATTGACACCACCTCTGACACTCCTTTCTCTCAGGGACCTGTGTCTTTGCCACAGGCCAGCTCTGAGGTGGTGCAGGTGTGGAACCAGAGACACTCTGAGAGTGTTCCTGTCTGAGAGCAAGCCACAGGCAGCCCTGTGGGCTGGGCATGATCCTGATGAGTGTCATGGGACTTGCTCTGCAATTCTTGTTCAATACTGAAGGATTGTACCTCTGTCCTAAAAGCACACTGCCTCTGCCTGCCTTGCTGGCAAGCTGTCTTCTCTTGCAAGGCAGCCTACTCTTTTGTCCCTATACACCAACCTTTTCCAGAGGTGCTGACTCAGAAACATTTATCATTTCAGGCCAGAAAACCTTTTAAGTAAGCAGAAGAGGAGGCATGCATTCTCAATTAAGCTCTAAATTTGCTTTTCTAAGGAAGAATATTGGTTTTCAAAAAAGACCTCTTCAAAGCCCTTGCATTTTACTTGATGATTCAGCTCAGGAGCCCTGAGTAATGCACGCGATATTGTGCATCTCGGGACCTGTTTAAAAACAGATTGCATATATGAAATATGTGGCTTTTATATCACCTGCATTGATATAATTGCCTCTGGGCCATTGATTTCATTTTAAAAATCCATTACAATCGATTTTATAGTTATATAAGCCATGAATGCAGAAGAATATCTAGCTGTATTTGTTTGTCTATGAAAGTGATGTTATTGGTATGAAGATCTTTAAGTTATGACTATTACAAAATATCAGAATGAGCACATTCACTTAAACATCTGGAGAACTGTCTCTATGATTCCTTTTACAAGAAAATGACATGTAGAGATGAGTTAAAAATGTGTTATTTACTTCACTTGCCTGGAGCACTGCCTTTGCTTTCTTACCTTGCATGGCTTATTTCCACATGTAATTGCTTGATTTCCATAAAGTCAATGACAATATTGGCATGGAAATATGTCACTGTATGCTCACCCAAAGGCCTATGGAGCAATACCTGGAATGCTGAGTTATTTTCTCTCATGTTACATATAATTATGCAATAGGCAGTTTGAGAGGACCCACAGAACATCTACTTCATGAACTCTAATCTGCCACAAGATACTTTCAACTGTCTATAATAAATTCCTGCAATGAAAGATTATATAGCATTATGGTCTGAGAGGGAGACACCAGGGGCACCTTCAGTATCAACAGGTGACTTGCACAGTGAACACATAAATGCATTTCATTTTATTAGTAATTATTTTTCTGCTCACACCGTCACTAGTGTCACAATAAAAGCATAAATTGTCTCTGTTTTGCAGGCGTATTTCAGAATTAGCTTAAAACAAATCAGATTGTGGAACTGCAGTGAGAAGTGTCTTGAAAATCTCTTGACAGGGGCTAGTGATAAATGGTAATTCACTCTGTTATGAGAAGCTGAAATGGAGTATATTTCCAGTATTCACGTTAAATTTAGTTTTGACATATTCATTTACATTCTGCAAGGGGGAATAGAAAACACATTAATGAAACTGTCAGATAAACTGGGAAATGTTTCGATAAGGACAGAGAAACAGCACAAAGAGAAAAAAGGATTTGAAACAGAAAATAAAATGCGTTCAGAAATTTGAAGACCAGAACAAATAGGAATTTAATATTCCCTCCAATCTATCAAAGAAAAACTTCAGCAGAAGAAACAAAAAAGCATCAAATGCCAAGAAAGTTTTAAATACTGACATATATAATAGTAAAGATGACTGACTTTTTCTTTCTGCTGGAAATGCAGAAATGTCAATTCATGTGTGGCCTCTCATCACTGTGTGTTTGGATCACCTTATCTGTTTCCACACAGTGGGAAAAGAGTATTTTTTTCTTATTATACTTAGAGCCATCATTAAATGTAACCAATTTCTCAAAAATATTGTTATGTCCAAGAAAGACATTGAAAAAAAATAATCAAAAGTATGTGGTTTAGACAAGCAGCTTTTATGGGACGCCATCAGAGAAGTCTGGAAATGTCCACTGAGGAATATCAAGAAAGAAGGATGTTCAATGTTCTGCAGGTTGGCAAACACACTAGGGAGTACATAGGATAAAATTATGAAAAAGAAAATTCAGAACTGAGACAATGCTTTCCAACAGTGAGAACTATTAAACTTTGGGGACTGTCTCTCAATGAGAGGTAATGAGATTTCCATTATTCTGGCCAACTTGCATTAGTTGAACCAGTCCAATTTTACAACAGGGAATAATTGCAATGGCAGAGAGATGGACTAGATGACTCTAAACATGCTTTTTCCATCCCTAGTTTTTACAGCACAAAAGATATCATCTGGAAATACAAATTGCAATGGGAAATGTATTCTTCCTAATGGTTACAAATAAAGGCAATTTTCAGATAACATTCTCTCCCTTTTATTTCTCTGCTCTGACTGCACATTATCATACAGGTTTTTAAGATAAACTAATAACAAACACTTTAAAGGAAAAAGTAGTGCAGGGAAAAGAGCACTGGAAAGAATCCTACTGTGCCTAAGACTGCAAAATCATTTTGCATTTGTAAAAACAATGTTTCTTTTCGTTTAAAACAGTTATAGACAATGCAAATGAAAATTATATATATCCTATGCAAATTCAGAGGAATATAAAGAAAGTAAAAGCAGCAGGAAAAAGAAAAATCAGAAGAAAAAAGAAAGAAAATTAATGCACTCAATCATGAATTTAATTTGGTTAGTGGTATGCCTAAAATCACAGTGGTTTAGAGTCTTTAAGTCACCTTTTTTTCACTAGGAAATATTACGCCCTGCTGAGAGGGCATTGAATACATTTTGGCTTGTGAGAGTATAGACATTTCTTTTACTTTTTCAAGGCCATGTTGCTTTCTTTCTTTCAAATGCTCAACAAACTCACTATATGACAGGGCAATGAGAAAGGTACATTCCCTTTAAATCTGTGTGAAGTACATCATCAGTAATTCCATGAAGAAATTCATATCTGGGGGAGATTACGAACATTACAGTCACATACAGCAGTTTCCAGTGTCATTGGAGACTTTAGTGCTCGAAGTATCTGCTCTTGAAATGTTTGTTCCCCTTCATTTGGTTAAGAGGAATTTGCTTTTTTTACAGGAAAATACTTTTATAACCCTTACTGCCACATGTCTCAAAGATATTGAGAGACTACAACTGCTGTACTAGAGACTACATCATTTTCATGTATTTTATGTAGAAAACAGTTAAGACTCTCTATTCCAGGCTTGGTATGCTCCTTTGATATCCTTCAGTGGGACTGGAAATAATGCCTGTATTTTGTTAAGCAGCACATTTACTAGAAGCCATGTTGAGGTCATATAAAATCACAGATAATCCACTGTGAAATCCAGTAGTTTTTTCAGTCTAGTTTGATGCACCTTTTGTATCCTTACATGTGCTTGCATGTGTGTATATATATATATATATATACTGCACATACATGTGTATTAATAATAATACGATGATAATATATGCAATAATGCAATGATAACATACAGGAAAAGTATTTAATTATGTATAATAAATATGTATGTCATGTATATGGCTGAAATGTATTACCAGTACAGTAAAAGTTTAACTAATTTGGTATCATTGTATATTAATGCCAGTATTATCTCTGCCAATATTATCACTGATTTCCATAATAAATTCCTATCTCTTCATTAGTTCAGCTATCACAGAATAGGTTTGGAGGTACATTTTCACATACAAAACCATGACAGCAAAGGCATTCAGATAGAAAGCATTCAACACGATGGGTCTTACATCAAACTCGATTATGTTTTCTGACTTTGAAAGTGTTCTAATGTCTTACAAAAGCAGTTCCTGCTTTGTGAGATTGTGGAAAAGCAGGGCTCAAATGCAGGTCTAGATGCCAATGTTGGTTTTATATTTAAGTCGTGCAATAATGGAGTAAGATCTCACATAACTCCTTTAAGCTACTATAGTCAAGAGTCACATAAACATATGGCAAGTGCAACGATATTCTCATTTAAATATGCATTTTTGGGGATTTACTTTGTCTATGCTGAAAAATACAGAAAAATATGCACAAACATATAGAAGCTACCCAGCTTGCAAAAGGTGACAGTGAGCTTTGTACTCTCATTGGCTGTTTGGCGGGTTATTCTTTCATCTGAAGAAAGAGAAAGGATATCAGGCCATTGGAAGAACGACAAAAAAGGAACAATTAATCCACCTTAATGCAAAAAGCTTAACTTACAGCCTTTTCAAGTTCCTTTATCTTTTAAGCTTTTCTGAAGTTCTATCAGATCCTCCATCCATATAAGGATATGATTCAGCTTACTATTCTTAGCATCAATTTCTTGATCCCTCTCGGGCTAATCTTTGGAAAATGCCTGCTGACATTGCCAAATAGCGTGAGACATTGAAGAGATAAAACAGGAAAAAGTAATAGTGGCTAAACTAATTTTAAAAATTGGAGGCAAAACTCCTGTAAAAACATGCTAAGAAAAGAAAATTGATAATGCAATGAGAAAACCACTGACCAACATACGTGGTGTCATTGTTATTTCTAGACAGCCTGAGTCATAAGTTATTAATATGTCTGTAGCTATCCTTTACAATGGTAATGAAACAGAAATGTGCTACAGTCGGTAGCTTCTGGCACAAACTCTCCCTGTTCAGAAAACCTATAAATCTACATGCTGCTTACTATTTATGCTTCACACATGCATAAGGATATACAGGCCTAACAAATAAGTAAAAAGAGCATTACAGAAAGCACTTCCATCTTCAGGAGTATGCAATATTTATTTATTATTATTTATGAAGACTACAACATAAGCCTTTATGAAAAAGCCAAGTAGATGGATTATTTTTGCTACAGGCACAATGTACGAAAGCATCTCAGTTCTTCAGCTTTCCAAGGTGTGATCTATTTGCCAAGTAGATGATCCATTTATAAATAAGAAAGCAAGTATTTGATCATTACCCAAGTCTCACTGCACTGTCTACCTGAAGAAAAGTACAGATTTGCAACAGATTTTTCCCAGAACACACAAATAATATTGTATTTAGAAATTCCAAACTGGCCAAAGCCAGGAATATCAAGTTGGATTCACAGTGAAGATGACTGATCACAATTTCTGCTGTATTCATCTTGCAGGATCAGAGACAAAATTTAGAAACTCTACAAAATATATACAACATTCCAAGTTCCACTTAAATTTATAGTCTCCAGTTTTACACAACTGATCTCTGTCAACTAACAGTTCTATAAAAAGTAGCCCCTATGTTTTGTAAACAGTGAACTATAGCAGCTAAAAGCTAAGTCCTTTGCACGGAAGACTGCATTAATCATGCTAAAATATTTCCTTTTCATTTTTTCATGTGGAAATACACTGAAAAAACAGTTTTCTGTAAGGAAAAAACTGACTGGGCTGCAGAGGTCATGCACTTCTGTAGTTCACAGTCCTGGAGGATGTGTCGTGCAAAGAATAAAATCATGACCCTGAATTTTAGGGAAACAGACTCCCAGCTCTTCGAGAAGTTAGTCAATAGGACTAATAGGGAAACTGCACTCAGGCACAAGGGAGGAAAAAACTTTAAGGGTGCTTTCCATGGAGCACAAGCACTAGCAATCCTAAGATATAAAAAATGGGGAAAAGTAAGCAAGTGACCAGCATGGCTGTGTAGAGACCTGCCGGTCAGACTAAAGCACAAGAAGGAAATGTACAGGCAGTGGAGACAGGCACAGGTATCCTGGGAAGACTATAGGGACTCTGTCCAGTTTTGTAGGGATGAGGACAGGAAGGCCAAGGCCCAGACAGTGCTGAACTTGGCAAGGGATGCAGAGAACAGTAAGGGCTTCTACAGGTATGTCAGCCAGAAAAGGAAGGCCCAGGAGAGCCTACCTTCCATGATGAACAAGGCTGGCAAACTGGTAACAATGGATCAGAAGGCAGAGGTACTCAACAAGTGTTTTCCCTTGGTCTTCACTGGCAGCCTGTCCTCCCACACCTCTCCAGTGGAAGGACTACAAGGCAGAGACTGGAGAAGCAAACTCCCTCCCAGTGTGAGAGAAGATCAGGTTTGTGAGCACTTGAGGAACATGAATATACCTAAATCTATCGGACCTGATGAGATGAATCCCTGAGTCCTGAGGGAATTGACTGATGTAGTTGCCAAGCAGCTCTCCATGTTATTTGAAAAGTCGAGGCAGTCAGATGACTATGACCTGCCAACCCCACCTCTGTGCCTGGGAAGATCATGGAACAGATCCTCCTGGAAGCTATGTTAAAGCATGCGGAGAAGAGAGAGGTGATTCAAGACCTGTGTGATTTTACCAGGAGCAGGTTCTGCCTGACCAGCCTAGTGGCCTTCTATGATGGAGCAACTACATTTGTGGATGAAAGAAAAGCTATGGATGTCATCAACCCCTTCTTTCATTTTGAGTTTTGTGGGACTTCCATCAAATTCAGTGAATGAGAAAGGAGCTGGGACAAGTTCTTCCACATCCAGACCATCCAGCTGCAGAACATAGTGAACATATACGTGGTACTTAAAGCCCTCTAACCTAGCTTAGATAAGCCTTTCGTGATACAACAGCACTGAGGAACAAAGCTGGGATGCACAGCATGGATCTGCTCCTCTTCTTCGGTAACAATAATTCAGTGTTGGGTTCCTGCCAATTCCTCTTTCAATTCTTACCTGTACTGACATGTATGCAGACAGGAGTCAGAACAGAGGCAAAACCACATCTGCTGGAGTAGATTTAAACATTAAAAGCAGCCCTTAACTCTATTTACTGTGATTTCAAAGACACAATCTAACATTCTAGAGGTCAACACAATGTGTCTATGCAGACCTTTCATGCAAAGCTGTCATATTATAATGATAATATTCCTAACCTAAAATTAATAAACAGTTTCCTTACCAATTTTTCTCTGATTTTGCGCACCATTTTTGTGAAGCAAGTAAAAAAATGTAATTAAAAAAAAAATCCTGAGAAATATTCAGAGGAGAAAGACATGGTCACTTCACCTAGAGTCAGTTCATACTCATTAAGGGTCTCATTTCATTTTTATTTGATTTGAATTTTCTATTATTTTTAAGATGCAAAAATAAGATATAACTGCATTTTGGAAATAATTTTGAAATTACAGTGTCCCATTAAAAGCTTTTTTCTTTTTTGTCTGAAATGGATTTTGTAACATTGTTACAATCCTGTAGTAGATATAATTTAGAATAATTTCAGTATTTTTAACATTTTTAATTTAATTTAACATTTTTAATATTCGACTATTTCATGTTTTATTGGCCTCTTCTCCTGACTTCTTCCCTCAGCAACTGACACAGACAAAATTGTCTTTTCAATGAACTGCTTGACCATTCAGGTACAACCCAGACTAAGAGGAGTCTACCCAGTTCTTCTGCTTTAATAATGTCTACCCTGTTGCGATAAAAGCAGAACTCATACTGCTTTGCCTTGCAAGATCTTGCTGTTTCACTGAGTTTCATTTCTTCAAAACCTTCTTTTTTACAGCTCTATGGTTCATCTTTCCAGCAGTCCTAACTGGAAAACCTCTAAGAATATCATATGCCTCATCACCCATGCAATAAATAAAGATGTTTACTTGCTCTTCATCAGAGACTGCCTCTGATTACTTCTTCAATGAAAATCTCTGACACTGTAGTTACTTAGTGAAATTAAAGGATGACATTTAAAAACATTTAATTTCACATTTCCACTGCTAGAAGATCCTTATTTTGTCAGTATAAAAACAGTGGCAAAAGTATAAAGCTGAACATATTAGTTAAGAAAATAAAGTTCTCATTGTGATTTCATACAGTGATGCTATTGAATTTGACAGCAAGGCAGACTTCCACCAAAAATAGGCAAATATTGCGAGCATAGTTCCAAGATAAGCCATCCAGCTGACAATTTCCATGCTGGCTCCTTTTCAGCCTGCCATCTGAAGCATATCCTTGGACTTGATAGACAAAACACTATTACATTTTCTGTGGGTTGCTTTTTTGCCTGGTAAAGTACTTAAGAGTATTGCTCTGTGTTGTTCAGATGGCTCCAGTAGTCATCCAAACACAGTAGCATTTGAAAGTACAGCTAAGAGACAAAGCTTCAATCTCAAACCAAGTGAAAGACAAGATTGCCTGATTTAGCACTTCAACTGGCCATTCTTTCCAGAATATTTCCAGGTTTGCATCAAATGATGATTGCAAGTAATAGTCCTGCTGAAGTAGAAAAAATTCCCAGAGTGGTTAGAAATTAGATGTGAGGAGAGAATAGAAAAAGACAAACCTTAAGCCTTGCAGAAACCTAGCCTACTCGAAAATAAATACAAATGAATCTATAGGGTGTTACTTTAGTTGTGAATATAAGCACACTAATGTTTATTTTAAACTTATTTCCATCTTAGGTGCGTTAACAGGGTTTTACAAATGCACAGATCTATGTGCACCACTTCTGCAGCAAGGCAAGTAATTTGCCCAAGAAAAGCGCTCATCAGTTTTGCACAGAGACACTCACAGTGACATTTCTCAATAATAGTCGGAAGTGTTAGAAACTGTCATAACTTGGTGTATTGATTTAGCCCACATATTTACCACACTGCTTTGCTGGGGTGTTCCTAGGAAGTATTTATATGCTAATAATACTCCCTTCCATGTTTTCGTCTTATCTAAGAAGTGGAGAAAGCCAAATAACTTTTGGAAAGTTGTTTAGGTCTTCCAATAAGGATTCAAGGAACTCAGTTGGCATAAGCATGTTAAACAAGACAGTGCAAAATCTGTGTATAAAATTGCCATTGAATCTTTTTGTATGTTAAGCTTTGGCAAATACATGAATAATTTCATCTGTAGATTAAGCTTTTCTTATGCTTAATTGCCAACATAGCTGTCACTCTACTATAAGCAGTGTGTTTGTGTTTGGTAGTTATTTTCAACAGATCCCACCAAGCCATTATTTCACAATCACGGAGCATAAATATCTGCCACTATAAATGATATACATAACCCCCTCGCCCAGCTGAATTAGAGTGACACACTTTGATACAAGACCGTGGATGTATTTGGCACACAGTCCAAATTTCAACACTGAATAAGATACTTGTTTTATGACATGCACCTGATCTTTTGTATTAAACTAGAGGTATGTTATACAGTAAATTTATTATGAGCACGAGACCTTCTTAACTGCACACATAATTTTATGCTGTCACTTGTAAGAAGAATAATACTAAAAGGTTTAGCAATAAAAGAAATTACTTGTTAACATTTTTGTTGTTTCAAATGCTAGATGGTTATGTCATTTTAAGAGAACTTAATTTTGCTTATTGTGTTTACTGTTTTGTGCAGCTGCAGTGAATTCCTAGTATACTTGAAGAAAATCTGTGTCCCAAAGCAATATCATTACTCAAATCTATTAATTACAATGGTTTAGAGGGAAATGATGGCTATAAATAGTTTCAACTAGAATTCAGCAGACCTGCCTTTTCCTCTTGATTTTGCTACTCTTCTACTATCTTACCACAGAGAAATCATTTCACTTCTCTGTTCTCTGACTGTAGCTATTTATACTGCTAGCTTTCGGACTTGGGGACTATTTCCTAATATGCATGTATTGAGCACAGTGAAGCCTTGGCCTCACACTTTGTGCCTTTAGGCATTACTGTCATACAAACATAATAATATTTTTTACTTACTAATAATCTTGACTTAAATAATGTCAAACACTGTAAGAGTTTTCTCACCACTTCCATTCTTCATCTCTTCTCTCAAGCAAGAATAAAATCCCTAGATTTCTTTTCCTTCCACTATAAACAATATTACAGAAATGAAACTTGAACTTGATTACTTAATGGAACTTTGTTTTGCTTTCTTATCTGCACTATCCTATCTGAAAGCATTTGTATCTGGGACTCACCAATGCTGAATTTTGTGTTTGCACCCATTCTTCCTCTTAAAAATCAGATGTACAGAAAAGTAGACATGATGTGATTGTCTAAGACACTCTAGAACGGTGTCAGTGAATTACTGGATTTAACTTGGATCTTTACATTAGAAGACCTAAGGGAAAAAAACCCCAAAACCTCAGAAGTTCTGGTAGCATCTTGCTCAGTACAAGAGGGGGGTTTCCAGGAAGCAAGACATTTCTTCAGTAGTGTGAGATTTGATACAGTGAGACTCACTGCACTGGTGGAACCAGTTACAGCTTCTATTTTTATCCATTTAGCTTACCTCACTTTCATTTGAAGAGCCCTAGAATTGATTTTTAACCTTTTTCATGTTCTTTGCTGTATGTTGTCAGCATACAACTTCCACGGTTAGATGGCCATGATCAAATCTTTTTTGTTTAGTAGCACCATTTAATATGTATTTTCCTTGAAATTCCTCATTCACTGCATGAGAAAGAAGACACAATGCCCAGGTTTCTCTCATCTGTGAAATCATAACTTTCCACAGCAGAATGAAGGGTAGGTTTCGGAAGACACAATTTATTGCAAAGAGCAGTTAACCAGATGACTTCTCTTCTTACTTGTGCAACAGTTCGTAGAAAACTTTGTTTTAGGGCAGTTTTCAGTGTACTGACAATTCCAGTGTCCAAGAAATCAGTGATTGGAAACTATTTAAACAACTGCAGTGTTTAGACCTAGAAGCTGCAGAAACTGTGTACAAACTCATAGATCTATTTAGAGAGCTCCAACTGGCTGTGGTACAGATACTTGAGGGAGATGGATTTTTCATCAGTATTAATGATACCCTGGCTCTGGCTGACAGCATTTGCACTAAATCTATTTTGGCTTTCCTACAGGATGTGTTTGTATTGTCAGGAATTAAATTGAACTTTTTTTTATATGCATCATCCCTTGCATAAAGAGCACAATGTATTGAAAATATGCTCTTGCAAGTTTTATCCTTCATAAATAGTTATTAAAATCTATTTATGATCTCAGACCGTAGAGGGGTGTCTTTGTCCTGAAAATGTAAGGAAAATAAAAATAGACAGAAACTCATGTATGAAGTTAAGAACACTTAATCTCTCTGATTCATAATTTTCCTGCAATTCTTTGAATACTTCTTTCAGTGTTATAGCACTTGCAAGTGAGAATATCTAAATAATTATATGAAAAAAACTAAATGTGTTCTTTTATAGATTTGTTCTTTTAACAAAAATCCCCCAGAAATTAGAAAAAAAAATCATGTTCTTATATACTTGGTGTTATTTTATTCCACACATATAGCTTAAAATAGCTTGCACCCAGACTTCCCATATAGGGATATAATTGCTTTTTCTTTACATGACTCAATGAATCAGTCACATAAATAAAAGCTCTTTTAGGGGAAATATTATCTTTGCTCAACCAATGAACATTAACTGCATAACTCAGAACATGTGACACATGTGCTGATGCAGGATCTCATCATGTTATTATTTTTCATGATAAATTTGACAACATAGTGGTAGATGGCCTACAAAAATATAGATAAACTTCATTAAAATATTCCTTCTGTCATTAAAAAAAAATAAACTGAAGAGTATAAATTCACTTGGGTTTGTTATTGGGTTTAGGAGTAATTAGTAAAAAAGACTTTATGACACTTGGGATTGAAGTTTTCTTTCTCATTGAAACAAGTATTAGATGGATATTAGAAAACTTTGCTTCCTATTTATTCAATTAGCTATTCTTTGAGGAAGATCCTGGTTTCATGAATAAGAAAAAGCTCCCAATGTTTATCACAATTTCTTATCAATGTCTCAGATACACAATCGTTGCTGGTTAGGCTCAGCTGTGAAGGAAGTTTTGAATTTTTACACTTAGCCATTGGGTTCTGCAGAAAAACAGAACTCATTTCCCAAATTTTGAATTATCATGTCAAAGTAATTTATTCAGTTCCCGCGTCACCTGATTTGCACTGGAAAAGTATCAAAGAAATGGAAGTTCCAAGCTGCCTATGCTGAAGATATACCAGTAGCTTTCTTCCTCTTACCTCATCTTGGACAGTACCATCTCCATGGCCTCTTCTGATTCTTCTCTGGAGATGTACATACTGTCCTTTGAGAAATTATTCTATCCATAAGGAAATAAATTCTGGCTTCTGAACCATTGTGGAAGGACAAGTTGCTATAGAAAAAGGATAGACATAATCACACCATTACAAATACAACAAAAATAATGTTCACTAGGTGTTAGTCTTACATTAACATTCTGTTCTTAATATGTGTTGCCAGTTAGAAATGTATTCATGAGCTGAGCCTGTAATACTTATATTCCAATGTGAATCATTCTGATAGAAATTTTAAAAGTATATTTTGTGAAGAAAAGGACATCAAACCAAGGGGAGTTTTTGAGTCTTATACATGATCTTTCATTTCAAAGTAATTCTGGCAGAAAATATGTTTAGTAAAGTACTTTCCAGTGTGGTTAAATGTGTGTACTTGTTTAAATCCAGCGAGGTTCAGGAAAGTACTTACTTTTCCTCCCACACAATTTAATAGTAATACATTTTAATTTGTGAATGCATGTACATTCGTACTTAATACTAAATTTTCATGTTGTCCCCCACTATCCTTGCTTTCCTTGTGACTAGTCACAACCATAAAAAACCAAATTATACCTCTGATTTCCCATAGCTATACACAAACACCTGTTTTAGAACATTTTCGGGGCTTCAATTTTATGCCTATAGTTAATTCCCCTTAACGATCCCAAACTTCTATATGTGGACACACCCCAAGAGACTGCCTGTCCATAAAAACATGCTGCAGCCAGCTGTAGTGTGCATGTGGTTTTTCTGCAGCAGGCTGTTAATGATTGTCATTGCAGCATTCTCAGGTCTTTCATCTGGTCTTCTCACCCAATAAAAACAGAAATGTAGCCCCAGGGAAAATTGTCTTTGTAAGTAATTAATAATTTTTCCAGTATAAATCAAGTGGCCTTTTTTGGGGGGCAGTTCTAATACCCCTCTTCAATATTCCCTTGAGACATGTGAGGCATCAGACTAGATGGTCTTTAAAGGTCCATTTCAAACCAAAGCATCTTATGACTCTATGATTTCAAAACCCACACTTGTCAATAAAAATGCTGTGTTTGCAGATGTTTCTTTTAATTGAAACTATCACTAGAATACTGAGCCTTGATGAGGATATTGATGCAATATATATACTAAGTAATTTTTTTTTTTAAACAGCAATACTATAAGACATAACTCTAAAGTTTTTTGTTTTATAATTTCTTGATACAAACAAAATACAGAATTTTTACTTTGGACAATCAAAAATTCATAAATATATTTGTTGTGTGGAAAAACACTTAAGCATTTTTATGGACACAACACTGAAAAAAGATTTTGCCAAATTTTGTCAAATAACACTTAAATATAAAGCTATAACAATAATACTGTTATGCTTTTCAGTGATAGTCATGCTCAGATCACTATATCTCCAAATTTACATCAATAGCCTTTCTATTCGACTTTCTTTTCTCCAAAATTTCTTCCCAAGTTTTTTGAGGGATCTGCAGTTTCAAACAGAAATGTTATCCTGCCATCAGGACAACTGGCCAGTTGTCTCAATGCAACATCTAAATATGATCTGGATGAATCTGCCCAAATAAGTACAGCTGCCTACAGTGGCACTGTTAATAAGAAAATTATGGTTAGGCGCTGATAGTGCACACGTTTTTTTTCTTGAGCTTGCTTACCTTTTTTTTTTAACTTTCTCTTTACTTCTATCCACATGCTTTTCAAATTGTAGTAATTAGTGTCCACTAATTGCATTTAAGTTAGTTCTGAATTAGCCATGCGTGAAATTAAAATCTGTGGACACCTTGATGACACGTTATATTATGAAACAAAGGTTAAATGTAGAAACACATGAATGAAACATTTTAATGTTCCCTGCTATCCAGTCTTAGTACTAGACTTTTTTAAGTTATGACAGCATAATGATAATTTTTTTAATGCTTCTATTTAAAATTAAATGCTTAAAGTAAAAGTAGAAAATGTATTGGGGAAAACAATTTTATAGGTGTATAATGCAGACTTTGCACCACTTACATAGACATACGGTTGCTTGGAGATCTTGCTTTTAAGAGTTGAATTTGTACATTTAGATCAATAAATGACTTGCAGAGTATTAAGAAAAGCTTATTTGAAGCTACATAACAAAATATTTTTTTCATAATCATGGTAGGAGCACTTATAGAGTAAATTTTTTTTTGTGATTATTTTATTCTTGCTTTTCCCTGAAAATATATCATGTTAAAGTTTTGAAATATTGTTGGAGCAATCCAGACTGTTGAATTCATATTGGATATTGAATTCTGAAATTTGTTACAGGTGTTAATGTATCAGCTTAATTCAATATATAAATTTCATATTATCATTCGTCAGTATTTGATGTATATTAAAGAGTCACATTGCACATTTGCTTGAAATATTTCCATGACATCTTTTAATATGTTCAGCTTATTCTTCCTTTGTTATAAAGGAACTGAGTGCTTTTAAAACCCTAATTTCCATTTCTTAAAAGCTTTGGTTATACAGTCACTAAACAGATAGTCAGGCTGCAAATTTTGTCAAGCATCCTCCCAGATTATAAACTATCTACACTGAAAAAAAAATAAAATTCACATATGTCCTCCCATACACTGATGTATTTCCCATACCTTATACTCAATTTCTATCAATTGTGGATCTGCAAACAATTGTTTACTTCAGTTTCACTAGTAATGGTTCATTTGAACACTCTCACCAGAGTGTAGAAAAATGTCACAATCTGATCAAAATTCCTTTACAGAAATGATTTATTTTATTTTCCTTTTTTATTTTTAATAACTTTTTCACAGAGCCAGTAAAAGGTATGTATATCGTTTGCGTTCCACTCATGGCAGGCCTTATTTGGATGAATTCTACATTCAGTTAAAAATTCTTATAATTACAAAAGGGGATGTATATAAATAAATTGATATTTCTTTTGGCTCAATTAAAAAACAAAGCCAGCCAACCAACCAACAAATGAAAACCCCCAACCCCAAAAAATATTCAAAATATCCGCATTAATCTTTATACTTCTTACAAAAATAATTGATTAAAGTATACTATGCCTCTCCCATTCTATGGTGGATGGGATTTGAGATTACTAAATAAACAGAAAATATGTACTGTAACATATCTAAGGTGTCATACCCATGAAATCATCTAACTCATCTCTACACATTGATTCTGTAGACATATAGATTTAGAGTGTTATATATTTTTTATTAAATATTCTCAAACTATCTCAATAAGATATAAAATAACACAAATAAGCATTTTCAATATAAACCATAAAATCTCAGTCTGTTTTATAACATGACATGACACGACACAACATGACATGACATGACATGACATAACATAACATAACATAACATAACATAACATAACATAACATAACATAACATGCAGTACCATAAAAAGAAATATTTAGAGAACTCAATGACTACATTAGGCCTGATGATAGAGCTGTGATATATTTTTATACAGATGTATGCATTAGTTTTGACATGATTTTTTTTACTATGGTTCAGCAGGAACTTGGTTTTTCACAGTTTTTTTTTCTGATTGCAGCATTTATATTGTTATGTTGGTTGTATCTAACTGCAACATTTTGTGTATTGCTTTTCTGTTTTTCTGCTTGTCCTGAATAACAAAAGGGGGATTTTTTAATAAGTACACCATCTTTGAATGTTTTGTGAATGCAGTTAATGATTTTGCATTTGTGCATCTGCATCAATAGTTATGCAAATTAGGTTATTTATGTTAATTGTACCCTTACGAAGTAGTCTACTGTAGTAATCAAATGGTGACAAAAGATTAGACAGTAAATTAAGGGGGAAAGCAGCACAGGTTTTATCATTTCAGGCGCAGCAAATGTAGCATGGTAGTTTTTCACATTGCTTTAAGAGATGTTGTACCACTGAGGATCTGTAAAAATTGTAATTGGGAATGCAGATATTAATTTCTAATTTTTTCTGACACACTGGCTTGCAAAGTAAAACTCATTTACAATAAACTTCATATATTATAAGCATGATGTACTGTGGTTATAATAAAAGCATTGTTGTAATAACAGTAGTATGTCTCCTCTTAGACCAGCTGATATCCATGAGAAAACAGGAGAGGTCTTGGGAGCAGAGACTCTTCCTTTAAGTTGAGAAAAGAGTCTTCAACACTAGATTTTCAAGGCTGAGAATAACTGCTTCAATTTTAACTACGGTCAGTGGATTAATAGGGGTTAGTACTTTAAGGAATATAATATATGGAATTTTAAAGGTATAACTTTTCCAGATTTTTGAAAGCCTATCACAACTTTTAAAATAATACACTTTTCAGAATATACCATCATGCCCTTTATGGAAAAAAAAAAAAAGACACAGTTCTTTTAAATTGTCTTAGCTAACCCTGATAACCGTATAAAATCTTTGTAAACAGGCTAAAAGCCACATCTTGTAAAAACTTAATTAGTACTTCTGTTTCACAAGACTTTCAGAACCTGGTACACCCAGTCACAATTACATAAAAGACTCTTGTGAAGGACTCTGCTTTAATGCTGTGCCTATGGATAGAACAAACAGACAAATCTCTTTTGAGAGAAAGGATGCTGACCTTAACAGAAAATTCAAAACTTGACTCAATATAACAACTAGCTTAAAATAATTAACGGCTCTACACTTGTAAGATGGTCCTGTGCCAAAAGTTAAGAGCTTTAAAACATTCAAGAACCTACTAAAAATAGATGAAAAATATACGTGATTGTATGATCAGATGGTGAAAAGCATTTCTGGTCCATTTATGTCAGAAAAGAGCCACAAGATATCTAACAAGAGGCAGCTTATTCATCTGAGTGGGTGGAGCTCCAGTGCTCAATCAAATACAAAACAAGTGCATTAAGACCAGTCAGTTTCCAATGGCAGGGTAAGAAGGAACCCTAATGGCCTTCGAAGACAAATATTTTTTGTCAGTGCAGCTGGGGACCCTGCTTACATACTACACTGCTAATACTATAAATGTAGATTTGCACTACTGACAGGTTTCTGATGGAAGTTCTAATTTGACAGAGCACTGTGGCTCAGAGACATGAACGTTTTTTTCTTAAATAGGAGCCTGAAATGAGAATAACCACTCTCTTTCACAAATTAGGCAAGATACATTGTTGAAAGAACACATGTTAGTGAAGACTGCTCATACCTCTAAGGCTCACAGAAAATTCTTATAATGATTTTCCCTTGGCGTGTTATTGTGTGACAGTATACTGGAACAAGATAAATACTGACAAGTGAGTCCCCCCAGCAGTAATACCCATTTGCTGTGCTACATGGTAAACAGGATTATCTTTTAGACTTTAATGTTCTTAACAGCAAAATCAAGCTGTTTTATGCTTCAGCATCTTCCACCACAGCACTACTTAGAATTAGAAGTGGTATAGAGTTTATATTCTAGGTATGGTAACAAATCTAACTTTATATATAATAAAGTCTTTTCATGGCTTAAATGAGAACAAACTTATGGAATGTTGTTTTGGTTTGTTTAAAATATGTTTCTGCACCCTTGCAATCATTCAGATGTTTAACTGTTACAACATTGCCTGCCAGTTGCACACTGAACGTGCAGAAAGCTGAAAAAGCGTGAGTACATTAAGGGACAAAAAATAAAAATCATAGTCAATCAATACACTGCTTGGGCTTGGTGAAGTTTTTTTATGCTTCCAAGTGTTATATTTTATTTATAATGGATTTGCATTTCTTCTGTTACTGGATACATTTAGAAATTGCTTCTTCATGAGCCAATCTCTAATTTTTACTGACCACAAAGTAACAAGGTTCATATGTCTGACAAATAAAATGAAGGAGGGATATGTTTCTTTTCTCCCTTTCAGCAAAGAAGGCAAAATGTTTCACAATATATTAACATTGAAATTAATATTTAATGCTTACTTTTGGAAATGATTATACTGCAGCATGGGGGTTCTATAATTCAACTATATTTCTTAAGACTGTAATTTAGATCTTTACATACACAGTATTTCAAAATATATATATTCTGAAACTTCATTCCAGATAGGAATTTTTATTTTGTTCTGCATTTCTTGAAGCATTTCTTGTTTTCTCACATTTTTATGTTCATTTTTTTTCTCACTGCAAAGATTGGTGTGTAACCTGAGCTGCCCTGATGTTTTCTTCTTGTTGAAATTTTGCTGAAAAGTTATAGTGAGGAAAGAATTCCATTAGCTCTATTCCATTCAGCTTCACTGGGTTTTGTGTCTCTGATTTGGATCTCAACTCAATCTGGTTTTCTTCCAACATGATTTGTGTTTCTGCTGTTGATAATCATCAAGTGGCTGCACTGTTTTTTTCCATGCATGGTTCTGCGTGTCTACCAGAACATCTCTAATGATAAATGTATGTTTACATTGGTAAGTGTTTGCATGGGTACACAAGACTGCAAACAGAGCCTAACTCTTGTATAAATATATCAATAATCAGAGCAATGAAATACCTTTCTCCTTTTTATGGTAAAACAATTTCTTCCTATTCATGTGGTATTAATCTGATTACTTTCTCCTGGTGTGCTGTTTTCTAATCTTCAACCTACACTCTCATCCAAGAGCTGTAAATTGCGTGTCACTTGTCTCAGTGTTTTGTTCTTTTAATAATCTTATTTTATACAACTTACATCAAACTTGCAATTTCAAATTCTCTGTGATAATGTACACCTGAGAAGAGCTTGTTGTAGAAAAACAGTCATATTAAAAAAAGGAGACAGAAAATGAGAGTGGAAAAGAAAAAGAATTCTCTTATAATGCCTTCAGTAAAATGAAATCAATCTTCCCTGATTTGTTCCAGTCTCTGGAAAAATCTCATTAAATTGCACATCAATGTGTTTTCAGAGATTATGCACTATTTAATCTTCTCTTTCCTTCAAAAGAAATTTGAATAATATTTTATTTTTTAAATTTGAAAGCAAACAGCAGAAGGAAATATGCAAATTCATTTGGATTTTACCTCAAATAATTGTGAAATTTCTAGAGACGAAAATGGTATATTTGCAGTTAACTCAGTTCTTGGGTTTCAAGCTCTTTCCAAGTCTGTTAAAACCATGAACTGCAGCATTTTATGTAGTTCTTCAATAGAAGTTTGCCAGGAAAAGAAGTTACACATCCACAGTGGTATAAGAGAGGTGTCTCCCATGGGTTTTGTTTTACTAAAAAATGAAAGTAACTCCAGAATTTCCTGAATATGAAAGCACACACTGACCCCAGCTCAGTGAGGTTTCAGAGAAAACTTTCAAATTTAAACATGTAGTTCTTTAATAAAACTACTTGTGCTAGGCACATGTAGATTTGGGCCAAATGCTGCCATCTTTTCCTCAGAAACTTTCTATTCTGATTGTTTCCCCCTCCACTTCCCCATTTAAACTAGATAATGTCTGAAGAACTTCAGAATTAAAAATTGAGAGATTTCCTCAGACAAATTCCCTCAGACAAATTCAAGCCACTTTGAATGCAGAAATCTGATTCATAAAGACATCTCACTTTGTACCAAAGCTTGACTGCTTTCCTCTTAGCGCACTCTCCCAGAAGCAATAATGAAGGAGAAATATTTTCTCCATTATTATAGAGCAAAGATTAAACTCTACTTTTTCCAAAATTACTCAGGAACTACCTTTTCTGCTAAAAGGCAAGAGGTAACTAATGGATATAAGGGTGACTAATTGATTGAAAGAGGAGGAGGTATTTTCCCTGTTACCTGGTGAGAAGACTGGCCTTTTTGGCCCCTGAGAGGATGTCTCAGCAGAGCCTTCTGCAATCTGCTTTCACATCATGGACCGTAGCCCTTCAGGGTTATTTACAGAGTCCTGGGAAGCAGGGCAAGATGGATATAAAATAGACAGCAGAATGAGAACTGAGGAAAGAACTGAGGAAGAGAAGCACAGCCTTGCCAAAAAAAAAAGAAAAAAAAAAAAAAAAAAAAANTACTTTTGCTGTGTAGCAGGTTAAGTGAGAGGCTCGGTGTAGGTATTTTGAAATCGAAGCACAGACCAGAACCCAGCCTTTGACTGGGAGGTGTAAGATATGTGTTCACATATATACTCAGCCACAGCTATTCTGAAAATACATTCTACAAGCCTTTGTGTGTTTTTTCTTCAATAACTGTCCCACAGTAACTTAATTGAAGTTCAAGAGTAATGAGCAGATTTCTTAATTCTGTACTCCATTGCTCTGTTATCTTTTACCCAGTCATAAAGCCTCTACTCTATTTCATAGAATCATAGAATGGTTTGGATTGGAAGGGACTTTGAAGATCATGGAGTTACAAGCCCCTGCCGTGGGCAGGGACACCTTCCATCAGACCAAGTTGCTCAAGGCCCCATCAAAACTGGCCTAGAACTCTTCCAGGGATGAGGCATCCATTACTCTGGGCAACCTCTTCCAGAGTCTCATCAACCTCAGAGTAAAGGATTTCTTTCTAATGTCTAAGCAAAACCTATTCTCTTTCAGTCTAGGTTATTCTTCTTCCAGAGGATGATGATTAATCCTGTAGGTCAAGTGCAAGAGCATGGTACCAGAAATGTGAAAGCAAAAGTTATTACATTATTAATGCTGTTTGAGTCTACTTCATCTTATTAAACCTATTATTTCCAATTTCTTTATTGAAAGAACATGCTGTTACAATATCCATAATATTATAACATAATTCAGGAAAACAAGAGAGGTTTTTTAAACTATGATAATTTGTTTTGTGTTAAGTGATAAGTACAGCAGACTAAGAAATTTAGACAAAACAAGAAGAGATCAACTGAGTATGAAAGTCTAAAGAACTCTTAAAAATACTAAACAAAAACCTCATAAGTTTAAATATATTATTGCAAACAAATGTTTGAACAAATGTGGAAATTTCCTACTGCTGAATCTTTCTCTGTTTACAATGAACTAAAAGAAAAGTGTGGATGTGTCAAAGAAAGTCTGAGGAAGGAACAGTTCCCCAGACTATGAGCAAGGAACAGCTGATTATCTCTATTCATTGTTTACTTCATTATTCTTTGAAAGTAAAGGAATTCCAGTAAGCTATTTTCTGATAACAATGTGCTGTTGGAAGAGGTCAGGCACATATGAAGACATTTATAAATTTTATCATTACTAATTCACATAACATATTTCTCTTCAAATTTCTCTTATACATAGGGCCAGTAGTGCAGTGATATGCTCCTTCAAAAGCTGAAGTGTCTGAAATGTCTCTTTTTACTCTGTGTCTTTCTATCTATCCATTCTGGATTCATGTGACACTTTCAAAATACAGGCAACAGCCACCACATAGTAGCTTCCTATTTATTTTGTCCAACTGATGATCTTTCAAATCGAAGTAGGAGTGTTTCTCAAAGACTGACAGGTTATATCCAGTATTGACACTGACTGTTGCAAAAATGAGAAGGAGAAAATGGTAGCTGAGAGAAGACATTGTTCTTAATCAGTCAAAGATAATGGGAAAATGGTTATTATGATGATGCCAGGGAATGCACCCTAAATGAATGAATCATTTACAAACACTTTCTAAATGATGCTCTTCATGTCCATGGTAGAGTGACAGTTATTATACACAGCTTGTACACCTGTCTTCCTGCTATAGAAGGCTAATTCTTTTGGCACATCCCTTCCTCCAAAAAAATATCAGAAATATTTCTCACAATAACAGTCAGACTTTAAATTCACTTAATATTATACAAACATATTCCGTTTGGATATCCATTGGGAGAAACAACACTGAAAATTGTGAGCAAAGACCTGGCTTTTGATTCAGGAATGCATGTTGTCATCAAAGGAATTTACGGTTCAGTTCTGTTCACCTATCTAATTCCCAAGCATTGCATTATCAGCTCCATAAAAACAACTTCCTAATGTGTGGTTTAACTACGAAGGAGAATGCATTAAGCTCTTTATGGTGTTCAGAGAGTATTCATGGCACAATGCATGCAGAGTCTAGCACTAGCCTATTCTCTGCCAACTGCTTATCAAATGCAAGTTAAAAGAAAGAAAATTAAAATAGTCACCCACTTTAAAATTGTGAAGTTCATTTCCAGGCGTAAAAAAATAGAGATTTCATTAGAAATATTATTTCATATTTCTCTCACAGGTAATTTCACTATATGCATTCAACATAATATGAGTTTCAGCTGCAACAATAACAAAAAAATTCTATGTGAAAACCTATTTTGTGCAAACTCCATTTGATTCATAACTGAAAAGATTTGTAACTTCTATGGTCCTAACTGCTGATGCCATAGATCACAGAAGCATAGAATAGTTAGGGTAAGAAGGGACCTTAAAGATCTTCCAGTGCTGCAGGCAGGGCACCTTCCACTAGACCAGGTTACTTGGAGACTCATCCAGCCTGGTCTTGAACACTTCCAGGGATGTGGCATGCACACAGTAAATAATTTCTTCCTCATATCTAATCTAAACCTATCCTCCTTCAGATTAAAGCCTTATCCTGTCACTATATGCCCTTGTCAAAAGTCCCTGTCCAGCTTTCTTTTCAGCCCGCTTTAGGTATGGGAAGGCTTCTCCAAGGTCTCCCTTGAGCATTCTCCAGGCTGAACAACCTCAACTCTCTCAGCCTCTCTTCATGAAGAGGTTGTCCAGTCCTGTACCAGTTTAGTGCCTCTTTATGGATTCATTCTGACAGGTCCACATCTTTCTTGTGTGGGGGGTGTCAGAGCTGGACAGAGCACTCCAGGTGGGGTCTCACTAGGGCAGAGCAGGGGGGGAGAATCACCTCTCTCCATCTGCTGGTCACACTTCTTGTCATGCAGCCCACTATGGTGGTGGCTTTCTGGGCAGCAAGCACGCATAGCCAAGACATACTGAGCTTTTCCTCCATAGACGCTCACAAGATTTTCTCCACAGGGCTAATCTCAATCCATATTTCTTACAGTTTGTGCTTGTGCTTCGGATTGCCCTGATATATTTTCTTCATATACAATCAAATGATTTCAACCTTGCATAATTCATTTTGTTATGTGCTGTTGGCCTCGGCATGCACAGTATTCTCCTCTCAGGAGAGGTTTCAATTTACTCACCTCAGTAACCTGCGGCCAGAAATGTCTGTGAGAAAAAACTGGAACAAAGATCAAAGACCTTAAAGCCATTTACCTTCTTCATTCACTCTCACAGATTCAGTTTCACGGCTACGCGTGAAGAGCTTATCTCACTTTTCATAGACTCTTTCTGATTCTGATGTTCTTTTTATTGAGGTTAAGGTTTGTTTAGACAGGTCTGCTTTGATATTACACAAAATATGACGCCCAAATTAATACCAGTCTTGTGAGAATTTGGAAATGCAACTTTTCTCCCATCACTCACTCACTAAAGTAAGCAAAAATAATTAAGCTTACATATGTGTGAGCTAGTTCAGAAGGAAGTGACAATATGACAGGGATAGCCACAGGAAAAAAGTGTAGTAATAATCACATCTTCTAGAATGCTCTGAACCAAACACTTTTTAAAGGACCATCTGTGCTCCATTGTCATAAAAAATAATTAAAACACAGGAAAGGTATTTAAAAAGATTAAAACAGGAGTCTCCAGAGAACTGCAAAGCACAAACAATTATTATCTACAGACAGAGCTGTAAAAATGCAAAATCTCCACCAATGAGCCAAGGAGGAAGGTTTTCAAACGAAGTTGTCCTTTTATGTCTAATTAAACTCATACTATATGTGTTATTGCACAATTTCAGGTAAGAACTCTCATTTCTGGTTCTTGCAAAAGATAAATTGTGCGGTAAAACATAAGCACTAGAACATAATTGAATTTTTTCTTAAGTTCAGCAGACTAGGTATCACATTCTATAAAATTTTATTTCATTAAGTTTATAGGAATAATTTTATGCTTATTGTACATAAAACTGACCATTACAAAGTAAGGAAAACACACTTTATAAATGTCTTTTCCAAAAATGCAATTCTCTAAAATATAATTGTTTAGACTGATCTTTTACTTGGAGGCAGCAGCAGCAGCAAACAAATAAAAATGTGCAGTACAAATAAAATTTTGCAAGAATCAGATATAATTTATTTTTTCACCAAGTAGTCTAAGTTAGTACTTAGACTACTCTAAGAGTAGACTTTTCTAGAAGAAAATCATGCAACTAGAATTTTCAATTTTTCAAAAAATGATGGATCCAGTTGAAAAGTCTGGTTTCAGGTAAAAAGATAAACCTGCTCCTTCAAAGCTTCTCATGAGTTTCATGTCAGCAGTAAACTGAAAATTCTTGAACAGCATTCAGCCAATACTTTTTCCCTCAGATGCATTTTGTGTTGATATTTTTTGAAATCTAAAATTAAAGAATAAATACTGGAAAAAGGAAAATTGCATCTAAATGACAAGTTTCACGGAAAAATTAAACATTTTATAGAGAAAATTAAGCAAAAAATGGAGAAAATTCAAAAAAGTATTCCTTTATTTATGTTGTTCCTGCATGAGATGAGAACTCTTTGAAATTTCAAAGGAATATCATGCAATTCTATTACATTAGAGATGATGTTAACATATTGTGGAGATTTTAGAAGCAGGATCCTTTCCTGATAAGTTTTTTTCTGCTTTGTTGAGGGCTGACAGATCTTGCCTTGACATAGCAAATGTCACATTTTAAGCATTTTCTAGGCTTTTCTTCAGTATATAAATAAATTCTAACAATTTTTTTTTTATTCTCCTTTTTCGCAAACTTTGTCAAATTAAAGCTCTCAAATCTCATCCCTTTTAAACACTTACATGGCCATAGAATTGTTGCAATATAATCTGAATTATCAGAAAAAAATATCTAAAAATATTCTAACATTCCTGACGTATCGTAGTCCATGAACAAATTTCATAAAACATAGATGTACTCCATTTACAATAAAGAGACTTTTATTTTGTATCTGTTGGTCAGGTGCCTTATGTTAAGGAAACATTTATTGGATAAATCTTGTCTATTTAATAGCTTCAAATGATTGTTCCAAGGTGCTCCAAATCCTTCAGAACCTCCTTGGGAAATTGCTAAGACACTGGGCAGACGGAAATATCCTTGGCCAAATATGCTATTAGGAAGTAAGTCAAAGGTAGCAGGAAAATTTTCTTTATGTAAGATGAGGATCTTTGACAGTTCACTGTGCTAAGGCTCCTATTGTTCAATACATTCCTAAACAATTTAGATAAATTAGGGAAAAATGAGGGAACAGAAATAAAAGTAAATGCTTCTTATGAAGAACTGTAAAAAAGAAATTATGAGATTGACTGACTTGGTATATGATATGGTACAAAAATAAAGCCAGACACATGGGCAAAACCAGTTCTAACTTGAGATATTAAATAATGGACTCCGAGATATCCTTTATTATTCAGAAATGAAGTCATAATAACCTGTTATTGATGAATAAAGATTATCAGATCTGAAATAAATCCAAAATAAGTCCTTTAATTTTGCAGACATAGTTTTTTTAATTATATGAGTGACAGGAATTGCATTTAAATTCCAACTACTTCATTTTCTTCTGGCTTTTGAAACTGGTCAAATAGGTGTGTTAACAAAATGTATTTTCCAAAACTACTTTGCACTAAAAACAGCCCAAGAATTGCTCATAAAAATGTGATCGGTATAAGTTTCTGTGTGCCACCACTGTGGACCTGTCAGCTGACACTGATGTTACAGAGTACTTGAATTCCTACTTAAATTCTAGGTTCTGCAAAGAAATATAGGAATTAAAAAATTATACATACAGATAACAGATAATTTGTCGGAACACAAAATGCCTAAATTGGGAATGCATCTACAATCCAAGAGCAGATTATCTGTGAGCACAGCATGTTAAGGATGAAGCCATTATTGCACGCCACATGTTGGGAATATTTTGGAATCACACAAATCAATTATCTGGGTTTGCTTTCTCTTGTTTGCCTTTAACTTTTTCTGTTTGTTGATTTTACACATTTTGGTATGGCTACCAGAAATGATCTTTCCACAGCATGAGACATTTTGAAGGCATTTTGAAAGGTGGGACCACAGGCACCTCTTCATATAGCTGGTGTCACGAGTACTTTGCTCTATGCCTTGCAATCTACTTCTGAATATCATATAGAGAGGAAGAACTCAGTACAGACCACATGAATCAGAGACCTGATATGATAGAAGCAATGCTTTGCAAATGTGAGACACAGAATGCCTTTTTGCTGCAAGAGGGTCTATGAAAGCTGTTAACCCTGGTTAACCCTGCCACTGCCTCTGATGATCAGGATTGTGAATGCCAGACTAAAGTCACAGTCAATAACATATCTGAAAAGAAACATCTCAGGTTACCTTCCAAAAAAGGAGATGGTAATTAGAGACCGAGATTCAGTTCTCATTTCAGGTCAGACCAGAGAACAGTTGCATTAGTGTTTTCTTTCATTTGCTGGAAAGAGACAGCCTCGCAGATTTTTATCTTGACTTACGTTTGGCTGCTACTGAAAAAGAAAGTGTGCCTGAACAACAGTGATTCTACGTCTTGCTTCACTGATACAAGATGTTTTGCATAACATAGCCACATCAGCCTTTCATTCTCTTGCTCTTGGGAATCAATGCATTAATCTGAACTTGTTTTACTTCAGCATGAACAGGAACCACAGCTGTTTTAATTCAGTAAGGCCACTGAGTTCATTGCCTTCAAACAACTAAGGTGGATTAATACCATTTCTGGATAAGACGAAAAACAATCACTTTTAATATATATTTATAGTTCCAATAGCAAATTACCTTGACTATTGTAGAGAAATACTTTATTAAATCAACACTCATGTAAGTTACATGTTAGATATAAAAGATAATTAAAAGATAGGCTCTGTTTAAATCGATGTTCTCCAACATGAAAATAAATTCACAAATAGAATCACATGTATGAACCAACACAAGACTTGGTATTAGAACGGACTTGCTAACTTCAGAACATACTTCAATGACCTAAGTGACATTACTGATAAGTTTAAGTTGGCAGCAGTTGTTCAGAATGACAAGCAGGAGGCCAGGGTTAGTATTCACAAGCTGTTGAAGTTCAGAGATTGGGAAATAATGACAGTGTTTCTTGTCACAAGAAGATCTTGTAAAATCAGCAGTGTTCATAAAAGTTGGAATGCATAATAATAGATATACTAATACAATCATGTCATTCAGCCTTTGTGGATGATGTTCATTAAAAAAAGGACAGATAAGTTACTATTTAGACCTTTCTTCATTTAGTAGTTGCTTATAGTATAATAAAAACATTTATCAGTGAATCTTCAGACAATTTTGCAAGAACATCTTGCAAAGCAAAATATTTTTTTACAATTTGCTTCACTACTGCAAAATTAATAAGTAAATGTTTTACTTTATCCATAGATCGGTATTACTTTATTCATAGACATCTTCTATTACAAAAATTGATGCAATGTGACATGACAAGGCACTCTATCTCTCTGGGTGATATGGTCCCTAAAATCAGCGTACTTCATATTTAAAAATTGCTGTCAGGTGTGTTAAGATACTTCTTCCACTGGAATGAAACTGATAGGTATAGGAGTGTGGTGAGACACCTGAAGAGTGACAGGAACTGCATCTCTTAAGATTTTTGCTAGAATTTCAAAGAACCAACAATGGAAGAAATGTTAAATTATTTTCCAAAATTACATTAAGGTTCAGTGCTTTACATCAAGAGTAGAAACAACCAGGCAACGACAGCATAGAGAACTGCTCAGGGCTGCCTCATCTAACAGACTCGAAATTTGTACAGTGACGTTCAAAGTCATAGACATCACGTGGCAGAGGACTGTCCATACCCGTATTATTGAATTTTAACTAATTTCCTGAAAATAATAGATTTAACTTAATTTTCTAATTGCTTGCTTATTCTGTTTGCGGACACTAGTACAATGTATTTGGAACTGATTTTTCCTGTTTTCATTGGATTAGAACAAATGAAATAAGGACAGAGATAATTTGAAAGCTTTGGCGTGGTTTGCAGGTTAAGACTTCTATCATTAAAAGGGCTACTCTGTATACTATTAAATGGAAGAGCTGCAATTGTACTGAATAATTTCAAGTTAGCTGTTTCCGGCTCCTGATGGGAGAATCTCATTAAAATATTTGCAATAATAAGCGACAATTTTTTTCAATTTGAGCCTATTTGTAAGAATAAACTTGGCAATTCACATACATATTACATAATTTGCTTCCATTATATATAGTACATTGTGAACTGTTACTTCCTACTGAGCATCCTCTTCTAAAAGTCAAGCCACTGGGCAGTTCTGCCAGTATTCCTTGGGATGTTTTAGCCATCTAATGCAATTAAATTTCTGTCAGATTTTGATCCTGAGACAGTTCATTCTTCTCTTCTATTACTGCACTAACACCTCCAAAATTATCTTGGGGGGGGCGGGGGAGAATTAAAACAAAAATTTCAATAGTCTTGTGTGATCTTGATGACTTAATGGTTATGGATCAAAACACAACACAGACACCATTGAGCAAAAGTGTGGAGTATTCAGCCCATGCACATTTTCTAATAAAATTAAATTCATCCTTGCATATCCTCAAATAATTCTATGTTGCTGATTTTTACCCACTAATAAAGGCTGAAAAAATATGTGAACCTTAAAACCAAGAATGATTTGTGTGTTGGGTCCTGGTTTTGTTACATAGTGACACTTTTTTTCATGGAAAGAACTTATGTGTGAAATTAGTGGTGTGTGTCATCGTCATTATGTTTAGTTTAGATAAGTATTAGGAGAAAAAAAAAGTAGCCTTTTCTGAAAAAATTTCTAATGGAGACAATTTTTCTCTAAGAGGTCAATAAGTATTTGCCCTCTCCAGGAAGAATTACTGTAAAAATAGTTTTCCAAGGCAAAGGTAAATTTATATCTAGACAAGAAAACAATTTCTCCCAGTAGTAGGAGCAAATATATAAATGAAAATAGTTTGTATTGAAGATGAAATTATTTTTATATAAATTTCAAGGAGGAAGAAATACTTTAAGTAAGCCCTGCTCTTGTCCAATGAACCATTCCGGATTTGAAGTTATTTTGTGCATTCCTGGCTGGCATTTTTTGGTTTTTTTTCATTGAAATAAAATACATGTTCTGCTTCACAAGCCTGTTCCCTGATGTGAATCAAGACAAAGTAATAAGAAGCAAGATTAGCTTCAAATATGCTGATCCAGACTAAAATGCTGAAAAGAAAGTAGCTATGAAGTATACATCTCTTGTAGAGTGTTACCTCACCTACCTATGCTTTCTCAGGCAGGGACCACACTAGATGATTGTGTGTTGCAGTGAAAGGCAAAGAGGAGAAAGTAATTGATTCATGTTTCTCTGCTCTTTAGATTAAATCTGTATCAATGAAATACATCAGAAGAAAATTGCTAGGTAGAGTGGGCTATAATATCATGACAAAACACAATTTTTAGAACACAGCAGTAAAATTCTAGCAAGTGTGTAAATCTCAATGTGATGTATGGATGTAAACAAGAGTTTACCTGATGTAAATGTAAACCTAAATAAAGACAGATGTTATGTTCAGTTGCTTGTCATACACAAGAAGCTCCACATTAAGGTTTACAAGCCTTGTGCTATGCCTTACTGGTATAGATGTTGACATCCTATTCTAAAGGATGGCTTACAGGATTCTCTGGAAGACAATTCAATCAGATGTCTCCATGAGTTCAAATTTTGATAGATTGTGGATTCAAAAGTAATTTTTGTTCCTTTGGATTATTGAAGTAGTATAGAACTCTAAAGCAAATTTCCATTAAGCCAATATGCTTATTTTCGTTACCCTGGTAAAGTTTTTTTTTTACAATATGCTTATTTCCATTACCCTTTTAAAGTTTTTTAAAGTGTCTTTTCGTCATGGAGAGCAGAGGTATGACAGGTAAATTTATACGCTAAGTACACTTCATAGCAAGAATGTTTATTAAAAAACTTTACTCAGTTAGATTCGTCTGGGTTTCTTCATCATGCTTCTGCATAAAACAATTTAAATCAGCAGTCATCATGCATCTGGTTAGAGAAATGATTACCTCCACTGCATTCTACTAATGAAAGAGGACTTGGTACAAAGAGAGCTGAGGGCTACAGAATGTACGATTGACACGCTAAATGATGTGCCAAACTGATTAAATAAATCCTTCTTCAAATAGAACCAGTTATAAAAAAAAGTGACAGATGTATATTTTCTGCTGGGATTTATACAACCATCTGGCCTTGCAATTTCCAGATGGAAGTTTCGCATTAAGTTCTCAAACTGAGATTCTAAGGTATTTGAAAGATCTGTGTTTTCCTCTATTCAAGTATCTGTGGGATAGATGAAGTGCTCTCAGCACTTATAGTTGTAGCTGACTAAGGAAAATAGAATTTTTACATAGTATGAAATCTATTACTTTGCCAAATATTCCCTTAATAAATTCATTCTATTAAAAGCTGCTGCATGATTAATGAAAATAGTATCTTCAAAGACATTTGCAGAAAGTCAGAATTTCACAGCTCATAGCAAACTTTAATGAGACAATTAAGCCATAAAAGTGTTTTCATTCTTGCATTTGAGTTTGTTTGCTATATTTAACTTTATGCCATAAGGAAGACTTTCGAACTTGTCTTTTAGTGTTTCAGAACAACTTTCTAGAAACTAATGTTGTAAACAGAACGTGAACAAATATACCAGGACAAAGGACATTTAGGATTTAATTTAGGGGTGACAGAAGTGCAAATGGAGATAGATAACACCTAGCTAAACAGTAAAAATCTTATGCAGATATATAATAAAAGATAGGTTAAAAAATCTGGAAAGCATATGTGGTCTAAACCAAGATACAATACTGTAGATAAATAGTGGGTGACATCATGGAAGCCTCTGAGAAATTCACAGAAATCAGGAACCTAATAAGCCCTCTGAGATTACTGCTCCCTCAGCCAGACCTCAGTTGTTGGTTGACTGACTGTTGAAACCAGTGACTCCCTGGTAAAATACAGGGAACATACAGAAACATGGAAATACCTGACAATATCTCTCAGCTCTTCTGGCTGCAGAAGAGGATCTCAGAGGGTGAGGACTGCCTCGGTACTTAGCACAGTATTCACTTCTCTAGCTCCGTCACAGCTGCAAGGCTCAAGGAGCTTCCTTCAGCTGCTATAGTTTGAAGAACACCACGTGCTTCACCACAGAATCTTCTTCTCTTGCCTCCTTGAGCTACAAAAGTTTAAGTACAACATGCTTGATCCTTTCCACTGACTTTTGGTTCTTACTTGAGCTGTAGAACTATTTTCCTTCTTCATGTCTCTCCCATAGAACATCACTTGGGCCACAGGTCCTTGTGACCATTGCAATCTGCGTACAGTATTTATTACACCAATCACTTTGTTTACAGAGTACCTTCATATTCAGAGTGATGACTTGTAACTCAAACCCAGTTTGATTAATTTTACTTAGGAGAAAAACACAAATGAGGGTTATCCCAAAATAAATGAATAAGTACATATATGCATACATTTATAAATACGTACTAGATAACTGCACAGTATTAAAACCCTGAGAATCCAACCTAGGCCACAGTTTCAAAACACGGGGCACTGAGATGGGATAAAACTCATATATTATGCATATTTTATACTCCCTCTAACCTTCCAACAGAGAACAAATTGCTCATTCAATGTTATACATAATATAATCATGACAGCTGCAAACAACAATAATTATTAACTCAGCTAAGTGATAAACACCCTTCTTCATCTGGTTATTGCTTGAAGAAATTCAACTTAGTGGCTGATTTGAAGTGCTAAGAGGAAATAAACACAGAAAGTAAGTTCAGACCAGGATATTTACTTTAGTGGAGAAACTTTCGACACTTTCACTGTTGGCAAAAATACATTATTTTTTCACCTAGAGCCTTTTTGGGTTTTACAATATTGCTGAAAGTAACCTAAGTGCTCAAAACAAGCCTTTTTAACAGGGCATATGACCAGAAAACTGATATATTTTGAAATTAAAATCACTTATTCAAAATTAATTCACCCTCTTTTGACTATATATCCTGTCATGATATGTAATGTTAGTATAGGATATATTAAATAACAATTCTTGCATTAAAAAAAATTCTTATTCCACCTGCTACTTTTGTTTCAGAATATTGCAGATCTTTGCAGCATCTTTGCCAGATATTTAGATCCATCTTTGGAAGGCTGGTGTATATTACGTATTCCTGAGGACAGTTTGCTTTTCAAGAGTTGGACTTACATTCGGATGTTGTCGCTATTGTTGCCACAGGACAGTAATCAAAGTCAGTAAATTTTGAGGTCATGAATAGTCCAGCATTTACATAAAAAAATCTGGTCAACAGATGGTATGTAAATAATTTTTTAAAAAGATAATTCATTATAGATGCTTAGTATTAAACATCACCCTGAATGCTGATGAGACAAACATAAAAACAGAGAGTGCAAATATGAGAAAAGCTATTATTTGTTTTCATATTAATTATTTTTTCACTTGCTTTCTAAATTTAATTCTCAGATTTTATTACCTTAGACATTCGCCTTGGATATGATTTTGCCTTACTTTACATTGTCACACATTTTCAAAGTCCAGTTATCACATCTTAATAATCATTAAATTTTGTAATTGCTTTTCTAGTTTTGATTTTTAGTAACTAAAAATATCAACATGCAAAAATCTAAGATGAAAACACCTATCTTCATCACTTACATTACAGTGTTCCATACCTTCTGTATCAGCATTTTGCTTTATATTTTCAGAACTAAGACTTCACTTGAGAAAGGAAAAGACCAAAATATTACAACTATCAAGTGTTGATACTTATAAAAAGCTTTTAAAATTAATTTCTTTCCAAATTCTTGGTCACAACAGCGTGGTAGCAGCACAGAAAATCTTGACCTTTTAGATTTAAAAAAATATCATCATAGTGATGGTATATGCTCATTAAAAATCCCTGTTTTCAGAATAATGAGACTAGCTCAAAATAAATAAATGTCAAAGTAGGAAAACTAATATACCATCTCTCTCCTGTCTCAGGATTCACTAAGTTCTCCTTCATTGCAGATTAAAATAATAATTTTTTAAGGAATTTTTTCCTTTCTCCTTTATGTCACATTTTATGGCATAATAAGAAGGCATGGAAAGGTGAAAGGATACATTAATCATTTAAACTGAATATTGTTAATGTCCATAGCATGCACTGACTGGGGAATTTTGAAAAACTTTCCAACGCAGAAAACAGACACAGAAATTCAAATATGATTCAAGACCCGGAGATTAAACTAAAAAAAGTAAACTGCTTCATTTACTGATTTATGGTAAGAAGCCATTTAATCAATCAGTGCAAAGCTGCGAAATTATTTCCCTTAGAAGTTGTTAGATAAAAAAGATTGATAAACGCCATCAGTGAAAGTCAGATTTTAGTATTGTGTTAAGACTGCCTTTCAGTGCTGCACTGTCCTGTCCTACTCTCCCTCTATGCTTTGGTTGATACATCAGTAAACCATAAACCTCAACAATATTTTTAGTCCACATTTAGCCTAGTCTGGCAACACAGACAGTAACGACTGCGTATAAGGAGTATTATGGAAGTTTAAATTGTTTAAAATTGTCGTTTTCCCCGATTTATCTCTCAGTCTAGCTGTGAAGTTCCTTAACTACAGTCATAATGGAATCATAAATGTTATTAGAATTATAAAGTATAATTACAATAAAATTAGTGTTCCTTAGACAAAACTACAGTATCATGAAGTTAATTACCAGTCTGCATCCTTGAAATGCTAGGACTGAATTACAAAAAGACACATTAACACTGGTCCCACTCTTGTGTCAGCAGTTAAAACTTCCACCATAAATACAAGGTTATGCTCAGGATGTGTTGCGTAGTCTACAAAAATGCACATAAAATATATTATAAACTCAGAACATGATAAGATGTGAACATCATATCATGACATATTTTTCAAATAAACTAGCCATGCATTTTTAATGGCATAACCTTTTGTAAGATTAAGATCTATTCAATTAGAAAAAAGTTACATGAACTAAAGAACGTAAGAGGTAATAGTGAAATGGAGTTAAAGCTTTAAAAGTCTTCAATACAAAGGTAAACTTCATTCTATCAACTCGTTTTAATGGTTTCTCAAAAACTTGAGAAATTTAAAAGCAGGGGTTTTTTTTCCTGTCAACACATTTTATTTGTAAAGACAGAGTGAAAGATGTTTTTTGAAATTTATACCACATCCAAAATATCACAGATAAGAAATGCTAAGTGTTGATGCAATTTTGCATGTGGGAGAGCTGTGTGTTATGGCCTGTTGGGCTGATCTGATGTTTCTGTGATGACAAGATAATGTTTAGGGTTTGAGCTGTGTTTGCAGATGGAGGCCTTTTCCTCTCTTAGTGGAGTTGTTTACCTTCTAAAATCAATTTCAGTTTCAAGTCTGCCAAGGTATCTAGAGGATGGATGATAGGTTTGCTTGATTGTTTTGACAAGAGCAGTAAGTTCATTTGGCTTGTGCACTTATAAAAGTGTCAGTTTTCCACAAATATTACCAGTAGTGCCTGCAACACACACAAAGGTGAATGAGCAGCTTAATAGACTGATCTATCTCATATGAAAGTTCACGGAAAGGCTGAAGGTAACTTTATTTGTCTTGATTTGAATTAAGTTGTAGTAAATTTGCTAATCCATAGCAACATTTTTTGTTCCACAAATACCCCAGCAAAGTGCTTCTCACAAGTGTATTCCTATCAACACAAATGTAATCTTAGGAGCAACTTGCACAACATCCTTGTTAATAATTTCAGAACTACTTGGAACTTCTTACAATTATTTTCTCCTTCTCTTTGACAAGTCCTGTGAACTGAAAAACCAATCTTCATTTTTGTAACAAGTTGGGTTTAAACTTGATTTTATCTCTATTTTTTTTTTTTCTCGGCTACAGCAAGATATTTTCAGGTGCCTTTATTCTGAGACAGAGGTCTTCAATTTTTAGTACAGTAACTCTCAACTATAAATTTGGATTGCATTTCAGTAACTGTTTTTATTATACAGTCAAAATATTCTTCTTTCATTACTAAAAAGGTAAATTTAAAAGTTAATATGAAAAATTATATTAAGAGATAATGGAAGAAGAAACTAGATAGTCAAGAGGCAATTGGAGAGCCAAATCCATGACCAATACATAAAACAATGCATATTTATGTGCATCTGGCTAAAAAGTGTTCTATTGTACCCTAATTAAATAAATTTATTTTATTTTATTTTGTCTTTTTTATATTGTAAGGGTAAAGATAGTTATCCATGTATTTCGAATGACACAAAACAAAAGACAACAGCAAATTAAATAGGAAACCTAAAGGGTCATAGAAAGGAATACAAGAATAAGAAAAAGATATGTAAACAAAACACTTACAGTAAGCAAGAAAGTAAAATGTGCAAATGTCGAATGGGGAGAAGAATAGAAAGGGTTTAGAAACTCAAGGAAAGAGGGGGAAGAAAGGATTTACCTAGATTTAAATAAATATATTTTTTTCACTTGCTTGGCCAAAAAAAAAATCCTAAGAAAATTAATGGAGAGAAGGAAGAATTTTGTGTGACTCAAATCTCAGAGGAACTTTTCACTTGTACAATTTCGTAAAATTTAATTTCATTTAACCAATGGAGAATGGGGTTGATCAGCATTTGACCAGAGCTGAAAGGAACTGCTGAAAACGTATGAATAATTTCCATCATTTAGTTTGGGATTGTAACCTCTGTGATTGCTCATCATCTTCATGCCACATTCAACAAAGCCTTTGGGCAGCCAGTGACTGAATTAGATAAGTTGCATCTCAGCACAAGCTGTCTTATGCTCCTTATCAGCATTGTGTCCAATCCCAGGTGGAAATAATTTTCAGGATTTCCCTGACTATGTGTTTCTGTTTGTGAAACCACAGCCTGTGCAAATGGTCAGTCTCCATTGCTCTTTCCCTCTGTCGTAAGCTGTACGAAAGCAAGTTAACACAACAATGCTTTCATGTTTCATGAAGAATTACCAAAAAGCATAACCATGGGAAAACAAGGGGGGAAACTTCCTTTGTCAAAGGTATTTGGAGGTTTACATGTAAGCCCATCCCTAATTTCAGTCAAACCTATGTACAGCCAATAGACTGGCAGCCCTCAGAAGCAATATTAAGGACTTAGTCAAATATTCCACAGTGCAGCATCAGTGGCATTGGTTCAACTCCTCTGCAGTGTAAATACATCGAAAGAGAATCTTGAGCAACTCCCTACAATGTGCTGGCAAAAAAATGTACAAATCTAAATTAATGACTAGACAAAGTCATTTTCTTATCTTAAAAGCCTTACCGCTGATCCAGAAATGGCCAAAATATTATGAAGAAATTACTGGTAATCTAGCCAGAAAAAAAAATTTACACACAGTTATTGCTGTTATGCTAGCATCTGCCTTGCCTGGAAATACCTAGAATCCTCTAATAGGTCATATTATTTCAACTCACAAACAAATTATTTTGTCCCCTTTGATTGTTTTAAAATAAATTGAAGAATAATACTGGAACAAATCCAACAAAAAAAAAAAGTCTTTTTTTTCTCAAGGAATGCAATTGTAATTTAATTTTAACAAAACAAAACCTTCAGCTTTTAAACATGGAAGGCAAACATTCTTTGAATTGCAACTGAAGAACAAGAAAGTCAAAATGAATAACATAGAATAAGATCTTTATGTAACAGCAAATCTTTAGTAATTCCTATTGTCAATTTTTACAGAAATACTGAAAACAACTCTTCTCATACATATACTTTGAACAAAATTTGAGAAATATGGGTGCTTATCATTCATAGTAAAAAGTATAAAGTAAAGTAGGCACAACTCAAATCATATTTTAAGCAAGGTCCACAAGAATGAGGAAATACTAAATACAGAAATAGAGAAATACATAAGTATTTATAGAGAAATAGATTTAAATTTTCTTAAAAGAATACATAAAAGAATATACTACATTCCTAGGATCACATGATAGTGACATCAGAAGAAAGAAATGCGTTTTTAATTCAGTGCTAGCTGTCACTTTTAATCTGCCACCAGCTTTTTTCCCCATGTTTCAGTACTCACAAAAATGCTTTTATTTCTTACTCTAAAATAATACTAATTTTCAGCATTGCTGAGAGCCTGGTGCTACATGCTTTAGGAGAAGGTTTAACATATTGTAAAGGCTTGAAAGATGAGTTTAACCTTGCAGGGTTGTACTTAGCCCTGTCCCTTCTCATCACCTGACTTCACAGACTGCCTGTGTGATGGGAGAAGGGCTGTGTGCAGGGACATGCAGATCTGTACCCAACAGGGCTGGATCATCAGGTGTTGTGGTTTAACCCCAGCCAGCAGCCAAGCCCCACGCAGACACTCGCTCACCCCCCACTGGCAGGATTGGGGAGAGACCTGGAAGGGTAAAAGGTAGAGAACTTGTGGGTTGAGATAAAGGCAGTTTAATAAGGAAAGCAAAAGCCATGAACACAAGCCAAGCTAAACGAGTAATTAATTCAGTGCTTCCCATGGGCAGGCAGGTGTCCAGCCATCCCCAGGAGAGCAGGGCCCCATCATGTGTAACGGTGACTTGGAAAGACAAACACCATCACTCCAAATGTCCCCCTCTTCCTCCTTCTTCCCCCCCACACTATAGACAGAACATGGAGTCACATGCTCTGAAATATCCTTTTGGTCAGTTGAGGTCACCTGTCCTGGCTATGTCTCCTCCCAGCCTCCCATGTGCTTCCAACTCCCTTGTCCGCATGGCAGCACAAAAAGGAGAAAAGGCCTTGGCTCTGTGTTGGCGATGCTCAGCAACAACAAAAACATAAATTTTACAGTCAAAAAGTCTGAGAAGCAGTCAAGGAAGCATTAAGCCACCTCAGATCCTGCTTACAGATTTAAACTCTCAAAAAGCGCAAAAAAATCAGACATCAAGCTCAGCACTGATAGAACTGTAAGGCTGGGTACCCTAGCTGAAGCTAGCTCTAGTTGAAGTAATAATTTTAAAGTAAAATGCAAACATGCTTTTAGATCTTAAAATTAGAAATCTTTCTGCAACATATGCAAAACAAATCCTTTTGATTTTTTAATTATTCACAGATGATTTAATTCAACAGAGTAGAATTTATTCAAGAAAAAAGCAATGCTTATAAACACATTCCATTGATTAGCATTATAGCTATTTTCATCCTTTTCACCACCAGAAGTCAGTTTACAAAATGTCGCATATTTTTTTTTTTCCAGAAAACATAGCCAAATGCCTTTACACCTTATTTTTCTGACTAACTTGGTTTATTTTGCCAAGCAGTCAGAAATAGTATCTGATGCATTTGCTTTCTTGAGTTTACGGATGGCTGAACACCACCATTTAAGAAAAAAACTACCTAATTTTTGGTGCCTCCAAACCAACATGCAGCAAAAGTATGGAACCACTTTAGCCTGTAGATTCACTCATCATGCGACTGTAGGAAGAAGCAACAAGGGAAATTCATAAGTAGTAAAATTGTGTCTTCTGGTTTTTGTTAGTATCAGATATTGTAATCACAGAAGTCAAAACAAAACAAATAAAAATAACCACACAAAAAACCCCTCCCCCTAAAAATAAGAAAAAAACCCAAGCAATAATAAAAAATCCCCATACCCACCACACACACAAACAAAAGCCCAAACTCACCACCTGAATGGTTGCAGCTAAGAGCTGACTACTAAGAGAAAAATAGTATTTTGGCAATCCTATTAAAATATCACTCTTCAAGTTCCAGAAAGGTACAGAAAGTAACCAGAACAAAACTGCAATTTCTGTGAGCAAATATAAAACAAATTCTTACTGTGGAAGCAAATTTCTTCTTATGCATGTCAAATCTGCTGGAGGACATAAAGAATGGATGAATCAAAATGGTTATAACCTTGGTCTCTGTCTTGTGCTACTGCAAAAAAATTTCACAGTTTGAACAATTTCTTCCTTTAAAAAGTTTCAATTTTTTTGTGAAAAATTACACTTCTGCATTCTTAAAGTGCAGCCTATCTGAGAAAAATAAGGAAACTTCAAAATCTCCTATTGATAGATAAAGAAACTCTGGTATAAAAATCCCAGAAGAATTCTCATGGGGATGGTAAACAATTTTTATAACCCTATTTCAGTAATTCAGATTAGGTTATTGATGATAGGCTGTGGTCAGCATGTTTCATTATATTATTTTATTGCTGTTTCATTATTTTCCTGAAAAATATTCCCCATCTTTCTGGAGGACTTGTATCTGTATTGCACATAGCACTAAAACCTCAGTGCAATGTAATAAACAGCAATTTTGATATCAGCTAAGGGAATCAGTTCAAGGTGTCAGCACAAAAAAAACCCCCACAAGCCCCACAAAATTTCCAGAAAACTTTGTTTTATTTATTTTTGGGTTTTTGTGTCTTTTTTTGGAGAAAGCAATGTATGTGTTATGGAGTAGACATAATTGATAAGGTTTTGAAGACAACAAGTTCTTGCTTTGCTGAGACAGAGGAAACTGCATGCAAGAGACAGAGAAAATTATTTCTGAATATAAGACATCTGGATTTACAGAAATTAAGCCGTTCTTAGATACTTTTATAACCGTTAGGAGAAACTCAACACCCTTTTCACGTATTTATTATTTGTAAAACAAATAGTAAATACGTGAAAACTGTCAAAACGCGTGTTCTCTCTCTCTGCTACTTTTAGCTCCCTCTCAATATCAAAGGACTATAGCTGTGCATTAGAATGTAAAAATTAAATGTGAAAAAAGTAGCCTTTGCTTTTTTTTTAAGAGGATTTTTTGGGGACTTCTGATATACAGGATCTATCAAGTTCATTTACAAGCATTATGAAAAATGCAGGTATAAAACATTAAGAAAAATGCAAGAAAAAGTATCTAAAAACTTGAGTGGTCATCTGATATCCCCATCTCTGTGACATCCAAAAAAAGTATACAAGAGTGTCTGGCTGAGTCTAACCAGAGATCCATCACACTTTGTGCTTTGTTTCAAATGATAGGTAGTAGACCTTATCTGGAAAAAAGGAACTGTAAAGTTACTACTCCAATTACAAACTCCTATAATTTGCAGCTCGGAGACTTCCTGACACAGAGATTTGTGTTCCATAGCCTGATTTGATTTCTCTACCATGAGCAGATCCAACTACTCTGTGGTGCCTGGAAAAATGTTGAGCTCCCATTCATCCTGTTGCAAGAAGTCATACAGCATAATTATAGCCTAGCTTATATAGCTATTACACAGGAGTCATACCAAATTCAGTTTTCTTTCAGAAAGCATATGACTTAATAACTTTGTCACCTTACTCTTCACCCATTTACAGACCATTTATATGTATGTTAAAAAGCACAACTAGACAATGTACTAGTGACTTTTTCCCCTGAGAATGCAGAAAAAATATTCTTATTCTTTGTTTTCCTTTCAGTTTTATTTATTTTTAGGGGTTTTTTTTTTTTTGGTTCTTGTTTTATTTATGTGTGTGTTTTGTTTTGTTGTTGGGGGTGGTGGTTTGTTTGGATTTTTGGTTTGTTTGGGGTTTTTGTTTGTTTCTTTTTGTTTGTTTGCTTGCTTTATTTGTTTGTTTTAAATTCCTTTTAAATTTTTTCCTTTTTACCTGCTGGTATCCCTGAGACACTTTGAAGGGAAAACCTAGTTTAATGTATTTTGGAAATCCAAGCAGCCTACACTGAATTATACGTATATCTTAACTATGAAATACTTTCCTCACACATATCTGTATACCATGGAGACTCATTATTAAACCACAAGGAATGTAGCTCTGAGGATGTCCAAGAGCAAATCATATGAAATAAAAGCACAATACTATGCAAACCAAAGCCATGAGCAGCACACAAAGATTTCCCTTTGATTCCTTTAGCCATAAAGTTATTGCTAAGAAGTAGCTTGCAGGACTGAGTGGATAAAGAGATCAGCACACATGGTGAGATTATTAAAGCACATCCAGAATAGTGTCCAGTTCAATCCAGTCCATTACAGTCTATTACAAAAGTATCTCATGTTTGGAAGCTTATCATGGCAGTGATCTTTGAATGAAGCAAAAACGAATCTGTTGGCTAGTATAAAAAGTACGAAGACACAATTGAGGGCAAAATTTCCCTGATGTCTGTCTTCTAAAATACAAAACTTTTTCACTTGGTAAGACAAAGAAGATACAGTTTATAAAATTCTGTGTACAGTATGCTAAGACCTATTTATTGTCTCAGAAAAGAACTGATATAACCGAAGTACAAATAACAGCAATATCGCCTTTTACTCTTCAGTAGTTAACTCCACTGTTATTTTTTTATTGGGTAATATCCATTTGTCTGCTTCTTTTATCACTGTGAGTTTTAAGAAGGGAATGACATGAGTTTGCTTATTAATCAACTTTGAGTGTAAATCACCTTTCCATCTTGCCTTTAATGTTAAATTTTGTTCTTCAAAGATTTTTCAGGTGTACATCCCCTGAAAATTGCAGATCAGAATTGTCTGTTACATTTATGTGTTGATATCTTTAGATTTTTCAAGAACCATGCCTACTTTCAACTATGTTAGAAACATGTCATAACTTGATTTTAAGCCTGTAGGAGCTCTATTAGATGACTGTGTTAGCAATTTGACATTTACATCAAAAGTTGTTTACTCGCAAAGCAATCTGTCTATCTAGTATAATAATTTAAGGATCTGAAGACAGATGCAAACTCCTTTTATGTGACTTTAACCATCAAAAGTACTGTCCCCCACAGACAAAAATAGATATTTTCATGCAATTTAACAGATTTAATTTTCTGAAAACTAATAATTAATTTTGTAACAACTGACTCTGATGGTTCCATTTTTAATTCTTCTGTTCCTTTTATATTTTCCATATTGACACCAGAAGTAGAATAAGTTAAGACTAATGAAAATTCAGATTGAAGTATTGATCTCCATAAAAAAGAAAATTCTTAGAAATCCTAATTCTGTTTAATATTAACACTTGAAAAACTCAAGTGTTTGTGGAAGATTAATCAAGCAAAGAGACAGAGTCAAACACTGTGTCTGTACCTTCTTTTGCAGGCATCGTGATTTCATTATTGTTGTTATTGAGTTTAAAAGTTTGTTGTTAAATGTATACGGGTCCTACTCACATGACTTTTTCAGGGACTAATATTTTTTCTTATTTAGGTCATACTTTCCTTGGTACCTAATATTATGTTATATATTAAGGAGAGGAGCACATAAGATGTAGATTTGCAGCATGCTAGACACACAATCATATTCCAATTTGTGGTAGTAAGGTTGCCCTCAGAATATACAAAGGGACTTGCTGATTCTCATGACTAGAATGACAGTCCATAAATAAAACAAAACAGAAAATAAAAATAAAGCCCATTTTACCAAAATGTTTCTATTCTTTCATAAAAGATATTTCATAATAAAATTCATATTAAGCCAGTCCAAATCCTATGTTGAACAAAACATCAGTTGCGAGAGTTTCTCAGATTTTAAGGGAAGTGGTGAAAGAGAAAGGCTAGGCTGACTCTATCAGCAGACAAAGCAATGCAGTGTGTGTATCAATCTCTCAGTTTTCACTGACATTAATCCCTATACCCCAATGCTTTATTCAGATTTACAGAAAATAAAAAGAAAACATTTTTTAATGTGAATGTCATCTCTTAGGACTTTCAGGCACCTTTGTGTAAATACCAATTATCTTAGTTATGGGCCAAACAGAATAACTTAATGCAACTCATGAGCTAATGTAAACTTCAATGTTTTTTTCAAAAGCTATGCCAGAAAAATTTACAACAGCCTGGTGATACTTTTTGGAGTGGCCATATGACCAAGCCAAGTTGAAATAAGACAGACGAAAATGAGAGAAATAACACATTCCATGAGTGTCTTTCCAATCAAATTACCATCATAGTATCTATGAGATAAATTATCACCTGAGTCCTATCTCCTCAAAATCACAAAGTCATCCATGGTAAATTTGAGAGAATAATTGAGAGCTGACAGTGGTATTTCGCTGTTTGAGACTCTTGAAGCTGACAAAACAAAAATTAAAATATCATAAAATAGCGTGATGTAAATTACACAAGACACGGAACCTCTGCAACTATCGACGGGGAGAAACCTTTGGACTACCTCCTGTGAATTTGATTTGTATGTTCTTACTGCATTTGTTATATGTATCAAGATGGATGGTTGATTGCTTCATCATCCTAAAGCATTTTTATTTCAGTTTTCGAGTCAAATTTGTGCTTTAGACATATAACCTCTAACCTCTTGATCTGCTACTGTTAGAAACCTGATCATTTTCTTTCTCCCCAAATGACCATAGTTTAAACTCTTCATATCCCTTGATATTTATTCTAGATCAGAAGTTTGTAAGTGTCCCTTTTCATCTCAACAGACTGGAGGATAAAAGTTCAATTGGTGCATTAAATGGATTAAAAACTTTATTCCTTCAATAAAATGTATCCCACTTGATCTAAATATGAAAATTACCATCGTTCTGAATAAGTTAGCCGTAAATTCATCTAAACATATATCCTATAAAACAGTACTATTGTAAAAGTTTCAACAGAGGTGGAAATCTCCTTTACGAATTTTGGTGTATCAGTAGGATTGTTCCCATTGTTATGTGTAAAGCTGATTGTGTGCAATCATAGTAAACATGATAGAGAAAATGTAAGGAATGTGTATGTATCTGACATAGCTCAGATATCTCTGACACTTTCACAAGTTTAAAAGTATAACTTATACCAAAGATCAGGACAAGTTTACTGACCAGTAAAGGACATGAAATCCCAAAATGCTGTTACAATAATTATTACAAATGAAGAACTTAAAGCCAAATCAGCCTACGACCTTATCAGCCTAGACTTGGACTTTAGAATGGACTACACAACCTCCAGATGGTCCTTTTAGTCTAAAGTATGGTAGGTTTCTACACAAAAAACAATGATCTTCCAAGACATTTATATCAGGTGACCCACCCATACTTATCAGGCTGAAGAAGTCAATGGTCAACCTGCCCTCAGTTCTTGAATGTCAAACTCCCTCCTTACACTTAAATATGTTATCCTTAGTCAAATGCACTGTGTGCATGGGACATAGGACAAAAATGAGTAAGCAAGAGATAACAAGAGATAAATCCCTGCTATAGATGGAAACAGATTTTAGAAAAGGATATAGGTTCTTAAGAAGAACAGACTATGTATTTTATCTACCTGAGGTTTTGGGGTACCTTCCTGATATTTGTTGGAGGCAGTGTCTCTCCTCACCTTTACAATGAAATTCTCTACAATATAAATTCTGGTTACTAAAGAAAATCACAATAAAGTAAAAGAATAATATTTGTAAAATCCACCTAAGAAATAAGAAGGTCAGCTCTTAGTTTAGGGTTGCACATTCAGCTGTGAGATTAGTCTCACCTTCACCCTCCTCAAGAGTCTGGTAGGACAACTCATACTTTTCCAGATCCCATGAGCGATGTGTAAGATTTCAGTAGGCAACACCACACATCATCAGTCATGTGGAAGTCAGGTTTGTACAGCATTCTGAAGGACTGAGAAAAAGAAACATGGTAAACTATACTCATAGATCATTCTGTATTTAATTATTTTGAAGGCTATATATAAAAGGTCTCATTCTCAAAATTGTTTATTTAACACATGGTTAATTCTGGTGTTACCACTCCCACAGTACTTTATTTTGAGAAATAAAAGGTCAGTTTAGCAACATTATTGAGGAAAAACAGCATAGGCTTTATGGATATTTTGATTACTGTCATTAATATCGGGTTCAAAATGGGTTGCATTCATAATTAGCTCTTACAGACTAAAAGCAGACGGTTCAAGAAAGAAGAAACTGAAAGGCTATTCAATCCAATGAATTGCTAAATCAGCCTTCCATCCCTAGAAAAAGTAAAACAGCTTATTTTTATAGACCATACTGTGTAGCAAGTGATGGGTTTTTAAGCACTGTGCTCACTGTGTGCCCTGTGTGCTTCAATATGTGTGATATAGTGAGCTGCCACTTGATAATGCTTATGAGTTTTATTGCTGGGTGACATCTTGGAAAGATCACCACCTACGGTGAACAGTAAAAGAGTCTAGATGTAGAATAACATAATAAAAATATTTGCTTTTACTTAGGGCTTGCCACCCACTTAGCATCTCACAAAACAAAAAAAAAAAAAAAAGGAATGCTTACTGATAAGGAGAAAGAAAGAAGTGCACAAGACATGGGCCATTTCCACAGTAAGTGATGTAGAGTATACGTAAAGAGCTTATATTTTCTCAGTCCCAGTGGCCTTCTTATTAAACTGTTCCTCAGTCATCCTGAAAACATGGTGACAATTCTAATTATTAATGGAAGCAATTAGAACCTGCATTATAAAAGTGTAATCAGATTTTATTATAAATCCAGCTCTTTTTTCAGAATTGCATGGAGATTTCAAGTAGTCTTACCAGCAAGAACAGAAGAAAGTTTGCTAACTTCTAAATATATATATAAGAAATTAGATACAAAATAATTTATTAAACAAATAATTCTAGTTACATAATCATTCTGTGATTAGTTCCACTACACAGTGGCACAAGATTCAAAAAACTAGTGTTCAACATACTAAGTTGCTTATTACCTACATGTTTTATTGGAAAGAAATGCTCCACCCCAGGATTTATTTTCTTATCTAAAGTAAAACCATGATATTTTTCTTTTTTAAATGCATATGTGTAACACTTCTCTTCCGAATAAGAGGAAGTTGACCCTTCCTTTCTTTGGTGCTTTGTGATAGAGCGTGGGAGACAGTTTGAATGGATAAGTCCTTTTATAAAGTAACCGAGTCAAAGAATTCCAGGCACTGCAATGTTGAAGCAAAAACTCTTTAAATGTTACTGAATACAGCATTTCTTCATGTCTTTATGAAGATAAAATGAGAAATAAAACATACACAATTTAAGTGTCTCAAGTACATTAATCATATGCAGCAATGCGTTAACATAATCAGCAGTGTATTATTTTTACATATATTACTTTCTCTTATTTTTCTTGCACACATTTTATGCATAGAACGTGACCTTATGTAAATTTGATTTTATCTTTTTGAGTTTTTCTTGTACAGGCGTTCACAAGCTGGCCCCTGGGCTGCACTATAAAATGTGGTAAAAACCCCTAATAGAACTAAAATTAAAACATTGTCTGGTTTTAGTTCCTCTGCCTTGCTTTCAAGTGAACATCATATCAAAATTTTATGGCAGCTATAATTAAAAAATGTATATACATATACGAACACTAAAGTATTATGCACCTTAAAGTCACTAAAACCAAAAAAAGCTTTCTACAGCAGTGTTAAGGCCTTTTCAAAAGGAAAAATATGGACAGAATTATGCTTTGTTTCTGCTTTACTTAGATAAGAGAACTCTGACTCCTTGTCAGGATATATGAACCCCATATTTACATCAGTCATGAACAGAAAAGTGTTCCTTCTACATTTTAAAAAACCAATCTATCCCCTATATTAACTTGTGCAAGAATCAGCCAAAGAAACATTCAGAAGCCAAGACTGATGCATGATGGCGGAGGAAGGAACGTGGAGGACCAAAAGGTTTGAAGCCTTCTCGAAGGTAATAAAGACTCTCAGCTCATCTTAAATCCAATGGCTAATCCTGCTTGTCTAAGAAGAAAGTCACAGAAAATAAATGGGGAAGTAGAAGATTAAAGGCAATATGGTTGGCTGCAGCTGGGCTTAACAGTTTGCAGACTGGAAGCTTTGAAGAATATTTTCCCATTTGTAGTAGACCAAGTTTGCCATGTCATAAAAAAGTTCATTCTGCAAAAAGAAGCTTTTTAAAGAGTGCAAGATAAACAAGCAGATTGAAGAAGGAACAAATAATCATGGTGGAAAACAGCAAATAAGACCAGAGCTCTCCCTTACTACATGTTTTGTCCTTGTAGCTACAAGCTTCATTCCCCCCAGCAAACAATGAATTATAAATTACCTCATTGAATAGAACATTCACCCTCATCTATATGCTAATATTACGAAGTAAATATGCACAGAAATAAGTGCACATGTTTACAGCCATAATAATGAATTAAAAGCAAAATAACTCTAAATCTACTTCTCCAAGTCTTAATGGTATTGAACAAAACGACCCACCACAATTTATAGGGCTGAAAAATTAAATTCTCCTCTATAATTCTCAGAAGACAGACAGAATGACTGAAACAGAACTTGCGCTGTTAATCTTCCCTGTCATGAGTATAATATATGTCATAAGAACTATATTTAAATTTACTACTGGTTTGATTTTTTTTCCTTTTTGTCTCCATGCACTTATTTGGGGCTAGATGTTCATTTCAAAACACTGCAACATTTTGTCTAAGAATATATGAAACTGAGTGTTCCTTTCATCTCATAGCTTTTAAAATGTTCATATTAGCAAAATTACTTTCAGAAAATATGGGAACTGATTGAATGCGCCACCTGTGAATAAACATTTTTCAAAGACATTTCTTCTAAGTATTTAAAAAAATTATTTTTCTGCAAATATAAGTGCATCCAACTTGTTGGTGTCTTCAATATATCTTGAAAGATTAATTCTACCAAGTCGAAGTTACTCTTACTGACTGCACATACAGGTAACCAGCATATGTCAGTACCTGTCTGCTAAATACAGCTTCACAAATAAAGCAATAAAACACTTTACTGGATATGATGCTGGAATACTTTAATGTGATTTTTTTTTTTTTAAACTACTTTAGTTTTCCATCGGTTTTCCCTTATGATGATCTTTGATGCTCAGGCTAATGGTTGTTCCTAACATGCAGATTTTAATGCCTTGGCAACAGTGAAATATTTTTAAATACTGAGTCCTTTCAATCTGAATTTCCTGGTATTTGATTTCAGCAACAGCAGCGAAATCTTATGCATTTTAAGCCAGGGTATCAATGTACAATTATTTTCATGTTTGGGTTTTTTTCTCTGCTAACGTGCAATGGACACCATCTAGTAATCACATTTAATGCCTTAGGAATCTGTAGTAAAATCTTTACAAAGTTAATGGTTACAAGATTGGGCTTGTATACTTTAATGGATATTTCATATGTCTGTGAACAAAAAGAAAGCATTAGAGAAAGATTCAGATAATCTGTAAAGACTAAACTCATTGGAGAATAATAACTATTTATAATTCTTCCCCTATAAAAGTGGTCCTATTAAATGAATTACTTTTAATTATGGTATCACAGACAAAAGACCCTAATTTTGTGTAGGAGCTGTTCCTTAACTGCAACATGTCAAGTGTAATGAGATCTTCTCCAAAGTCCTAAGCTGCAATCCTGTCACTGAATATTATGGCAGCACATGTTCTAGAAAATTAATTTGAACTACATAAAACGTGTATAAAAACCTAGTCTTGTTGATTGAAAGAGAAAAGTAGAGACTAAAATCTCTCTCTTGTTACTAGCCGGTTAGTATTCCCAGGAAACCATGTGTTAACTAGGAAAATACTGGAAATTAAAATGACCTTTAAATTAGAGAGAGTTTGGCATTTATATTCTGGAGATAACTTGCCTTTTTCATACCTTCTTCAGTTTAAAATCCCACAAGTACATCTCTCAGTCTGACAAGATTTATAGCATCACTTGAAAAAAAAAGCATTTCCACTCGTAATTCTTGTTAAGAATTAACATAACTTTTATATTCATCACATAAATAAAGACGTATAGTCTGATTAAAATCTGGCACAGCAATATCCTCCTTGCCATTCTTTGTAAAGATGCATAATGGGAATAAATTCTGATTTACAATATTAATTATTCTATGTCATAAAAAACAGTGTCTCTGCCTCACACTCTGATATGGACTTTTCAATACGAAATCTTCTCCTTTTTATTTATCACTTCTCAGAGGGGATTTTTTAGGCTTTTGCTTCAGTTACAGAAGCAAAATAGAGCAGTATCATAGACAAAAAGGGGAAGAATCTGCTAAAATGACACAAAACCCCCAAACAGTAATATTTTAAAAGATGCAATCTGCTTAAGAAGGAAATAAAAGGTGGTTTTTTTACACCAGTTGGTTGATTAATGATACAGCTCAAAAGGATTAAAAACCACAATACTTAACAAGTAACAAAGAAACCATAAAGTAAGCTGAAGGACAAGCAGATGGTGATTTCTATCGTATTGTTTTAAAACTGAGAAATTACACTTTAGATTCTAATGATGCCGATGCTATGTATACTATAATTACTTGTGATCCAGGCAAAGCAGCTCAAAATTTGGGTGCAGGTTAATAGGTGGAAATATTTAGTTAAAAAATTTGGGATTAATTTTTTTCTCAAAAAAAACAACTTAAAATGACATAATATTGGATATGGATTAGAGATAGTTAAATCTAAGCTAGTCTTCACAGAAGAGGGATCTGAAAAAGTTGATTCCTTGAGAAATACCATATGGAGACATCTATTAGAGAGCCCAGAGCAATGAAATGGAAAAATATCAGACTAGGGAACATTTAAACAAACCAGACACATACAAGTCTTTGGGAAATATCCACAAGTGCTGATGTCTCTGCAGGCCCACACAACAATATTTGAAAGCCTATGATGCTCAGAAAAATTTTCTGAGGACTGAAAAAAGCCAACATCACTCCTATCTCCAAGGACAAGAAGGAGGATCCAAGTGTCTACAGGCTAATCAGCCTCACCTTTATCCTCCGGAAGGTGATGAAGCAAATAATCCTGGAAACTGTTCCTATGCATACCAACAAGAAGTTGACTTCATGTATTCAACATAGATAATTGAATTATTATGCCTGACCAACCTGGCAGCCTTCAACAAAACGCAATATTAATTTGGTGGGTAAAGGAAGAGAAATTGATGTTTTGTGTCTTGATTTTAGCAAGGCTTTCAATGCTTTCACGATATCTTCATTAAAACACTGATGAAGCGTAGACCAGATGAGTGATCAGTGATGTGGACTTAATACTACCTGAACTTCTGAGCCCAAAGGATTATGGTCAAAGGCATGAACTCCAGCTGGAGGTCAGACACTGGTTGGGCATCCCAGGGATGAAAACTTGATTCAACACCATTTAATCTCATTGTTTATGACCTGGATGAAAGGATAGAGTGCACCCTCACCGAGTTTGAAGATGATACAAAAGAGTGAGGAGTGGACAGTAGACCAGATGGCCATCCCACCATCCAGAGGGACCTCCGATGGCTGGAAAAATGAGCCTTATAAAGAAAGGATAATATGAAGTCCAGCAAAGGCAAGTGTAGAGTCCTGCACTTAGTGAGGAATAACCCCATAGACCAGTCCAGGCTCTGAGCCAAATGGCTGCAAAGCAGCTTTATAGAAAGACTCTGGGGGTCTTCATGGACACCAAGTTGAACACAAGCAAGCAGTGTGGCTTCAAATCAAATAAGAGTAACAAAATTCTGTGCTGCATTAGGAAGACCGTTGCCAGACAGTCAGAGGAAATAATCCTTCCTCCCTCCTTAGCACTAAGCCCACATCTGAAGTACTGTGTCCAGTTCTGGGCCCCCCAGCACAAGAAAGACATGGACGTACTGAATTAAATCCAGCAAATGGACACAGAGATGATTAAGGCACTGGAGCACCTTTCATGTGTGTAAATACTAATGGGATGGAGCAGAGAAGATGGAGCCGTGTCTTCTGTACCCAGCCTGGTCCGTAGGCTTCTGTGGTGGGTAGACCTTGGCTGGAAGCCAGGTGACCACCAAACCACTCTATCATTCTCCTTCCCAGCTGGCCAGGGGAGGGAAAACAAGAGGGAAAACAACTTGTAGGTTGAGATGAGGCAGTTTGCTAAAGCAAACGCAAAATTTTGTGCATTGACAAGGAAGGAGGAAAGAAAAAGTTTGTTCCCTATTTCCCGCCAGCAAACAATGTTCTGCCACTTCCCAGGAAGCAGGGCTGCAGTACATGGATCACTTGCTCTGGAAAGCAAACAATGTAAATAAAAAATCCACCGTGTTCTCACTTCCTCCCTTAACTTTTATATCTGAGCTGATGTCATATGCTACGGAATATCTGTTTGGTTAATCTGAGCCAGCTGGCCTAGTTGTGTCCCCTGCCAGCATCTCGCCCACTCCCAGCTCCTTGGCAGGCAGGAAATATTGAGAGACAGTACTGATCCATCTCAACCAGCCCCAGTACAGCTTCCCTTATCAGTCACTGTCAGAGACAGCACTCAGGGCTGGACAGATGTTTGGGCTAACTGACTGCAGGCAACACCAATACTCCTAGCCTCTTTCAGCGACATCAAGGAAGGACCAACTTTTTTTCCTGTTTCCCTTAGATGTTTATAAAGTTCATTTAATGGTTAAGACCAGGGTAGCTGACTCCGTTCTGACAGCAAGAAGATAAATAAGAGTTCCAACTTTGCAATATGTCCATGTCAGTCTCGATTCCCAGATTATTCACATATTCTCCTCCTTCAAAATGTCAAAGATACTGCACCAGAATGTTGCCCCTACCAGTATCAACTACAAGGATAATTGGAGAGTATGAGAATCACTTAACAAAAAAGACAATGACACACAGGTGCCATTTTTGTACACCGGTATGATACCATGCACTCACAGCTGTGACTGAAAATCCATATGTCAAACATGCAACTGTGACTCGTTCATGTCATCACTCCTTGTACTATTTTATGCTCATTACACTTGGTTTGGGATTATAAACAAGAGGAAGATTTGTTTACTTGTTAAGAGCTTTGTTTGTCTAGCTCAGGGCAAAATAGCTTTGATTCTTTGTTGACTAAGTGCGACAGCTGCTGAAAACAAAAAGCTTTTAAGCATTCCTACTAAGCAACATTATCTGGGAGGCTAAATTAAAATTTACTTACAGTACAATAGGGTTTCAATGGGTTTTTAACAATTCTCTTTGTACTTGCTCTGCCACTTTGAAGAAGAGTAATATGGGATATCTAGCCATTAGAGAAGAGTTTTTGTTTGGTTTTTTTTCAGAAATTACATCCCTGTCAGGATATGTGGCCTAACAGTGATACAGCAGTGTAAATTGTCTGAGTGAGCCTCATGGAAGCTGCAAAAGCAAAGATGCTTTATTTTTCTTTTTTAGTAGATATGTAATTAGAAAAAAAAAAATCTTCCTAACTATGCTTCAAAAATGTGTTTGTGAAGTAATAGCCATATATCTGGAACAAGAACACTACTAAAACTTCACATTTAAAAGTATGCTTGATAAGAATTTAAATCCAAGAGTGAGTACAAGACTTATTTTGCACATTTTGCATTACAGACATATTCATTCTTTGTTTGAATATAAAAGATGAATATTTAATCATAACAAGCCATTTTCATTAGTTACTTTAAGCAACTTTGTTTATAATATCCATATATTTTTAAAGATGATTTTAAATGGGACATGTCAGCTGAACAAATAGCTTTGCATTTGGTTAAATTTTGGTTGAATTAGTAATAAATATCCTTGAGAAGAATATTGGATGTGCAACCTGAAGGGAGAACACAGTCTCTTTATTCTCTTTTTCAGGGCAAGTACTTTGGTCCTTTCCAAAGATACTGAAAAGTTTATGTTGCTTTCATAATGCACGTGTTACCAGTCAACCCCTTCTCTTGATTTTAGGAGTGTGTGTGCACTCTATGCCTCCAGGGGATGGGATTTTGTTCCAGGGTGATGCAAGTAGATGTTCAAAATATATTTGTATTAGCTGGCCTGTTAAAACCATGAAAACTTATGAACCCACAGCTGTATCAGCGCTGTAATATTTGTGTCAGTCTATCTTGTCTGATTGAGTAGGCACCTTAAAAGCAAAGAAGAGAGAATAAAACAACTTCAGCATCACATATAAAGGCATGAGCTACGTAGAGAAAACTCTCCCAAGTAACAGAGCGTAGGCTTCCATACAATGGAAGGCAGAAATACCCTTTTCTGCTCTGTGTTCAGATACCGGTAAGAATTTGAAGCTAAAGGGCAGAATACTTTGCTCTGAGGATCTGTAGGATAACAGGAAAGCTGTACAGGAATGACTGCCCCAAGACTCTCTTCTATTACTGGAGTAGGGAATGTACGAAGAAACTGTGTGCTGTCTAATGCCTTTGGAATACTGAGTTTCAAGAACAAGATGACAATGGTCTCTATGTCTTCTCTAAAGTCTTCCTTTTAGTTTTTGTGTTTTGGCCTCTTATGATGGCTGCTCATTCACACATTCTTATGCTCAAGAACATTACTTTTCTTTAGCAGAGCTCTATACTATTTTCGTATACTGATGATTATTAGTGGAAGCAGAATTTGGTGTATCGAAGTTAATGCTCCAATTAATGTCTTAATCCTGATTTAGACCTTTTCGTAATCTATTAATTGCTCTTCTTTTTTTTATTATTTTTATGCCAGATTTTAAAAAATGCAACAAACAAGTGAATGGTTTTCATTAAATATATAAGCATATAATATATTAAATACATAAGCATATAAGCTTTGTTCTGGAGCTTTTATGCAAACTTTCAAATTTTGCATAATTTCGACCTGACATTGATAAACTCAATATGAAACAATCTTCATGATTGTTTGGTTTCCTGATTTAGAGATAATTTGGTTCAGTTAGGGCAGCTTGTAAAAATGGGGTTTTTTTTGGCAAAATTTTAAAAACCCTGCTTCCTCTTCAATGTTGTCTGAGAAAAAAACCCCATTAACAATTTCCCTATGACACCAGGACATTTCAAAGAGTTGGAAATCTTTCACTTAAGTCTGCAATTTACATTATTTTTAAAATAAGTAAAAGACCCTGAAGAAAATATTTTTTTCAACAGCATTATTTTTCCTGGGTGTTTCCATGCTTAATTTCCTTTGGAAACAATTAAATCAGAAAAAAATCAACCATCTATATGCATCAATTTTCCTTCCCAAATATGTGGACATATAGTGAAATATATAGTGTGAACATGTGAAATATAGTGGCCATCGAGACAGAATCCTTTTCAAAAAAAAAAAAAAAATAGCATTCATAGGAACATCTTGCTTCTCCTTTATTTGATCTGTATACAAGTGTATGCATCTCGGACAAAGAATTTCCTTCTGCTAGGCATGTGAAATAAACAGTATTCTCTGGGGTTACATATACGTCTTGCAGTTCTGAGGTAATAAAAAGTTCTCTGGAGAAGGGGGAAAAGGTAAGAAGAGAGTAGCTATTAAAACATACCTCAGAAATAGTATGTTAGTCGGGTTTTGTTATTGTGACCTTAAAGCAGAACCAAAGAGTTGATTAAGGAAAAAATGAGGTGACTAACTCTTAGATTTGATCCTGACTCAATATGGAGCCAAATTTTGAGAAAGGGGTAGTTTGAATTATGTGTCTTAATGTCATTTTAATTGGATTAATAATAAACCTTCGATTAAACTGTCAGGATATTAATTAGGATAACAAAACATTATTGATTTTGCATATAAGATGTGTCTCATTTGTCCAGATAAACCGTACAGATTGCAGTGTAAAGACTGTTGAATATGCTCAAAATAACCTGTAACTTGGACTCATGAAAATAGTAAAAGCATGTTTGTACCTTCTGCTTCTGTGTATTATTCAGTGTTCAAGTCTAAAAGATGCATTTCCTATTTTCGTGAGTTCTGCTTACATGTTTTATAACAGACACCAGTGCATCACTGTATTACATATGCTCTGAAGAGCAAAGATAGTTTTTCAAGAAGTTACACTAATGTGAATTCACATTTGCTGTCTACTACTGATTGCATTTAGTGCTAATTTTTCATTGTTATCGTAAAGCATGTGTGATTTCTATAGTTTTTATATATAAGATTTTGGGACTCAAAATGGAAAAAGAAAATAAGTCAACCTTTTGACACGAGGCATCTCTGTTCATTTGTTCCTATCACTATAAGTTTTTTGTGCCAGAGTACAGACTTTTTTCTTCTCCAAAGTAATGTTTCCAACAGTTCTATTTTAAAATATCCTGTATTGTATAATTGGTTTTAGTAACAATGTTGATGGTATTTTGAATAATATTAAATAAAAATTCTATTTTTATAGAAATGGAAATGATTTTAAACCTTCCCCACTAGTATATAATTGTCAATAACATGATTTACTGTTAACTTCAGTGACCATCATCCATGTAATTTTTAGCTACCCACTAATGTTAATTATGGATTAGGATTATAGCCTACCTTTGACAGGTTGAAAAAAACATCAATTAGTTCAAAATAAATTTGACTATATCCTAGTGGTTGTTCATGGACTAGAAAGACAGAAAATTGCCCAGAGCCACAGAGTGATGCTGTACTGTATTTTTAATTATTGAATGCCTAGTTCATTTTTTAAAAAGCCTTTTTAAGATGGAGATTGTCATATTTATGCTTTTCTTGGTCTATGACAGTTTAAAATGCCATAAAAATTGCTGTCCCTATTTTAGGTCATGTTTTAACCGAAACGAAATTGGCAACAGAAAGGGTTGCTTGAGGAGGAAGCTTTCAAGAAGAATTTTTAATTAACATTTTTATGTCCTAATAAACTATCAAAGGACCAAGTGCTTTAAAAATCTGTTGATAAAAATGTAGTCTTGTCACCTTAATCCATCATAAAAAATCACAAAAATAGGCTGACATTAAATTAAATATCCCTAGTAATCATCTCTCACCTTAAGATAAATTAACTTGAACATAATTGAATTTATGCTTAAAAGCTTTAGAAACCTTCAATTTTTTCAATTAAAATTTAGGAAGTTTGCATAATTCCAGTAGATTTCATAACTTTCAAAATAAATGGCTTTTTTTTCTACTTTTCACTATGGACAATAAACACTAAGATATTTTAAGCTCTTATTAAAATAGCAGCAATCACACTTCAGACAGACTCCCAATAACATAACATCAGTAAATGTTTTTGCAGTCTCTTAGTTTGGATGGGGTATGCTAATTCTGAATCCAGGAAATCTGGAAAATTTGGAAATTACAGGATAGAATTCTGCTTATTCTGCACAAGACAATATCCTTGATGAGTCAACTCAAGGACCAAAGTAGGCTGACCAGATCCTGCCTCAGAGTCACCTCATATGATCATTACAATAATTCATCACTACTGTGTCATGTTCAAGACAACAGCTGGTGCCAGGCCTTGGGAAGGAGAAACTCTGTACTAAGTAGTAGTGAAAAATTTATTCAGAAGTGAAACAACTTCCTAATCTCATGCAGCTGGTATCTGACATTTTCTGAATATTGACTCTTATTTTCCTTCTTTTTCTCTATACCTCATAAAAATGCAATAAGGCATGCTCTTAACTACAGCTACATATCTTCTGGTTGGCTTAGAAAATGAAAAAAGTGACTATTTTTGGAAGAAAAATACCATGGAAACATACACTGAGTTATACTGATATTGGATTGCAAACATTATGTATTTAGTTTTCATATATTTAAAAGAATATATTCCCTTCACCTACACTAAATCAAATAATTTGCTAATATCTTTGGGTATTTTCACATTTTTTAATTGGAAATTACTAAACAGGCAAGTGCTTATTTCACATTCATGCTCATGCTTTTGTGCAGCTCAGTTGCTGCATAGTTAGGCTCTGCATAAATTCTACTTTCTAAAAGAATTGCTTCTGAGGTGCTACCACAGTGAAGGAGGAACTGAGGGTAGGACAAAATTAAGATACTTAGCAGCTATGGAGAACTCAGCCTCTTTTACTGTCAAAGACAAAAGCCACTTGTGAAGTACATACACATCAGAGAGAAAATTAAATCATTATTCATATACTCTAGCCTTTTGCCCACACATATCTCACACTTATTTGTCTGTATCCATATATCTGTATTCGTGAAGTTAAAACACAAAATCATTTTTGAGCCATCACATCAATATTCTTTTATTGAAAAACACAGTTTAGCATGCATCTTCCTCCAGTTCTGTTATTAGCACAGTTTTTATAGCACAATCTGACTAAGCAGCTCCTGGAAACTTCTTTTAGAAAAAAAAACCCAAAGAACAAACAACAGAAAAATACTTTCAGAATCATAAACTCCACAATCTGAATAGATCCAAAAGCATTAATGCAGTTATACATGCAAGTGGGGGCACAATTGTCTCTGCAGGATCTAGGACTTACTGGATGTGCAATGTTAACACAAAGATATTAGGCTTAATTTCAATTGTTAAGTAACAAGCAGCTAGAACATCTCTATATATACTTCATGACATAAGTAACTGAAAACTACTAAGAACTACAACCTAACACAAGGAATAAAATTGAAGTACATCAAGATACCCAGTGGAAATTACTAAAATTGAAAGAGTACCTACTGAAAAAGAAAAAACCATAATCAAAAAAAAAATCAAAAATTCTTCCTCTTAGAGATTGCTAACGTCAAATACCTGTCTTTTTAAATGCTTACCTGTAAAGTTTGGATAATAGGAAAAACCAAAATGGCGTTCCAAAACAATGAAGTTAAATTCAGAATTCTGGGTTTTTTTCAGTCAGAAGGTCCAAAGATACATGCAGTGAGCTTACTGGAAGGATTTCACTGTGGTGAGTTTTTAATGAGGCAATAGTTCTGTCCTAAAGTTTATTTGAATATTTCCAGTTTGCAGCTGTTGAGGTAAGTCTCTTTCGGATTTATTTTTTTCTTAGGTTGGCCAACCATATTGAGGCATAGTCACAAGACATCTACACACACATAAAATAATAAAGTCTGCAATTAATATTAAAAACTGGTGCATTTGATTTTATTATCAACTACTGTTGAATTCCCTCCAGAACAGCTGGTTGACTACACATATGTACACATGTGTTTACAGTACAGGCACTCTAATTCTAAGACATAGCCTTTATCACAGACTGAGCTCATAGATAATTCCTTATTAAAGTCTTGTTTGAAATGGACCAAATATAAAAAAAGTATCCTTTTAAACAGCAGCTTCGATGGCAAGCTCCCTGTAGGTTCTAGTACATTTGAGCCAAGAGTGTTAGCCCAGGGTACAAACATTAAATAGGGATATTCACAGAAACACATGGATTGTGTTGGGACATTAAAAGATCTTCTAGTTCCAGCACCCCAGCCATGGGCAGGGACATCTTCCATTGGCATCTACACCTGGCCTTGTGGGATTAGGGTACTTATGAAAAAGCTCTTCTTACTGCTGATGCTTCCTCAGGGGTTCACGCAGACAACACCACAAAGGAATAGTTTCAGTTTGTGCTTTGTTTCCTCCAGGCAAGATGAAGAATATTTTATTCCAGGCCAGTGGAAGAAATTAGCTGAAATACTAGCCCTAACAGTGCTGCCCATTTTATCAAGTTAAATTGACGTCAATTGTTCTATACTCTGGAGAGGAAAGAGATGTAGGGAAACCACGTTTTCTCTCCACCACTGGACAGCTGCTAGACACAGCCTGTCTCCTTACAGTTTGGGGGCATGAAGAGTTCTTTACATTGGGTGCCTGTGCAACTCACTCTACAAGCACCAGTTTTTCTAGGCAGACAAATATCGATCTTCCTGTATGATGGGATAATTCTTACTTAATGCTTCCCTGAGATTTCAAATTGAAAAGATATAAAGGAAAACATCAAATCCCATTGAAGAAATGTATAAATGCTGAATATGCCTAAAGTTCAGATGAATGGCAGTTCTTGGCAGAGACCACTTCCCCTCTACAGCACAGCCTCACTTAAGGAGAGGCTTGACCAAACCTGTCATAGCCGATTTATTTTCCCGAGAGCTACCATTTAGCTTTAAGAACCCATTTTTCTATACAACTCTTCCACTCATATGACAGAAATTTTCTTACAAATATCATGTAAGAAAAAAAGGTTTTTCCTAAAAGTTATGTTTATTTACATCTTGATTTATTTCACAGGAATAAGGCTGATCTTGAGATTGAAAACTTAATTTGTCAGGTCTATCAACATCAAAACCCACTTGATTGAACAGAGATGAACTTTACAGGTTTGGGATTTTTTTGTGATGTTCATCAAAGCCTGATACAATGCCTTCTGGAAAGAAATCTGAAAGCATCTGAAAGAAATGTGTCAAGATAATAAGGTCATTCTGATTTCTATCACTCTCATATGGTTTGGAGTTCCAAGTAGATAATTTTAGAAATTCACATGTTTTGATACAGCTATTCTGAGAAATTGGAGGTGTTATTACCCCTCTATCAGACATAAAACTAAGGCAGTGTGGGTAAAGATGCATGAAAACTTCACTTCTGCATCACAAGTTTCCTTAGATCTGTTGTACCACGATAACTGCCCATTTGTTTGCTCTCAGATTATGTCCAAGTAGTTTAACATGCAAAGAAAAGGATTATGGTGCATTGCAGAAATTTGCATTTTCACTTAGCATATATGAGCTGATGAATATTATCTTGCTATGATGTTATAATTTATGACCAAATTCTGATAAATAAATCAATTTTCCATTTAACCCTCGACTTTCCTTGAGTTGAGAAATGAATATGTGGCAGAACAACAATGCCCTGGCAGCCTCCTCAATCCTGACAGTGTCTAGCTTATTAAGCATTTGACTTTAAGGAACATTATCATGTATATATCATTTTTGTAAATACTTCAGTAAATCTTTTCCCACTGGAATATCGGAAAAACAATGCTTCCATCTCTCACAGTTTTGAGTTTTGGAACACTAAAGTGAAATAAACGCATAAGGAAATAAATAATAGCAGAAATTTAGGATTGACATTCTCTGAATAATTTAGGTTTCCGCTGAACTTAAAATGTTTTTTCAAAACCTAATCTCATCACAAGTGGATAGTTTCCATTAGTATTAACAAGAATTACTTGTACATATTGACAGGACAGCAGAACCCTGAGGAGACATTAGCAATTCGAAGCTGTATCCATGCTTAGTGTCTCTTTTGCCTGGACAGCAGCACTACTCATCCAGCATTCTTTGATGTACCATGTGATGCTCTGTTTTCTCCAGTGATCAACTCTAAATCTAGCACTTTGTAAGGATCTAGCAGAGGATGTGGGCATTTACTTTAATAGCTGTAAGCTTTAGGAATTTTAAAATGTAATACAACTAAGTTTATAATACAGATATATTTTCTAATTTTGCTCACTTGCCAATCTCTTAAAAATGTATGGCTTTTTATATGTGTGATTAGATTTCCTTATGTTTTCCAAAAGTAATAGTAACACTTGGATGCTTTATTACATTGGGACAATCTTTCTTGTGAAGGTTTCTTGATAATAATGAGCTCCAGCCTAGGTTTTTAGAAATAAATGCTCAAATGATGGCTAAATTTGGGAGCTGCCTGGGCAGGATTTACCACAGGGCTTTAGGAACATTAGTTTTGGAGCCAAAGGAACAGCTATGAAAAATTTGAGCTACAAATTATGTCCAGGTGTGAAGAAAGGAAAAGATACAACCTGAAAATGACTTCTTGATTTTGATAAACAATATACCATCAATAGAAAAAACATTGCTCTGAGATACAGTGTACCTTTTTTTTCCTGTGAAAAAATTTTGACACAGTTAAACAATGATGGAAGTGAAAAGGAAAGATCTAAAATTAGGATCAGACTCTTTAAACACAGAAATTTAAAATAATGCAAAGTGAAACATGACTTTTAGATCTTACATCTGCAAGAACTAATCCTACTCTTTGTTGGATTCTGCGCCTGGGATGGAGTAATGCCAGGCACAAGTATAAATTGGTAGGGCAGGAGCTGAAAGGCAGCCCTGCAGGAAGGGATCTGGGGGTGCTGGTGGACATCAGGCTCAGCGTGAGTTAGCAGTGTGTGCCCAGACGACAAACCCATCGATTTACAGATGAAAAAGATACTACAGACACTTGTCTGAATTCAGGAAAAGGGGTCAGAGTCTTCATGGCATCTTGAGAAAGGAGAATATGAAGGCTCTGATGTCTTAGTCTCATTACTACTATGACAGCAACTGGTAGACTGACAAAACTGAATGTTTACATGTTTCTTTCACCAAAATATGGTATAATAAGAATACCCCAGACATAAGTAATACTAAAAGCACAATTTTACTATGAGATTTTAGGAACCTTAATATTTTTTTCTTTCTTGTTTTACTTCATTACCTCCTTTTGAACCATATATGTATGTACATGCATGGTGTAAAATACTTTATTGTGACATGTCATGTGACAATTCAATGTCACTATATAAGTGGCCATAACCCACACATATAACTCATATAATTACTTTCTAATATTAGTTTTATTATAAATTTTTCCATTCTTTTAAAAGCTTGTAACATCCATAACAGTATGTTTTCAGAATAGCATGGAATAATTCCTGATTATAGACATTTTCTCGATAAGCTTGCAGCAGCTCAAAGTTATCACAGGGCAGATGAACCTCTGAGTGATTGAACCATCAGTGGGCAATATCAAGACAGAATAACATGGTTAGAAAGAAGCTCAATATTTCTTTTATCCTGTCAATTTTCCATCTGGAACGGAGATTATGAAAACCCTTTCAAAGCACAGAAGTTATAGACATACAGTAAACTTGCACAATAGCACAAAAAATCACATAATTTCTAAACCTCTAGGCAAGGCATTAGAATGTTCTAATGAATAACGAATAGGGGTGAGATCTCTCCCTTGCCTTGTGCCCTCCCATTCTCCAACAGAGAATGTTGTTCAGTGTGGGATCAGACTTATCAATGTAGGATTTCCACAGAGCGGCCACGAAGCAGTGGAAACAGCACCAACACTCTCTTCCTTTTTTAACCCCATGCACCTTCACGCACACTGAACCTGTTCACATAGCACGTCGGCTCAGGCCCAGAATTTTACCTCAGAGAAGGAACATCACTGTGGGGAGAGACAGAAACGGGGAGAATATCATCCATCAATTTAATCTGCCTGCTGGATCCATTCCATCCCAGTCAGAGCAGATCAAAGATACCTGTCAGCATGTCAAATATTTTAGAACTGTCCAAGAACACTCTCCCCAAGGGGTGAGAGTGTTCTGACCTGCAAAACACCATCATCATATCCCTAGACAGATCCCAGTGGGAAGTGCATGTGCTCCTTCACAGGAGTAAATGCTCTGTTTCAGGCCAAGGAAGCCTGAGTACAGTGTATGATACTGTACTCCAGTCAGGTCCCTGTAATAAATCTACCTAAATTTACACATAAATAAACCAAGGCTCTTAATCTTGGCATTCTTTTGCAGCGTATCAGGGAGTTGTTATGCATAAATGTAGTCACAGCTGCTCTATTGGGTTGTCTTACTGCAGTGATTCAGCAGGCATTGCTACAAATTTTAGTCAGTAAGAATCATGTTTCTTCTACATATCAGAAAGAATTATCTATTTTTGTCAGAAAGTTAATTGAGCATTTTTGTCTGGCGTACAGAATTACTCCTCTATAAACCAACAGTAACCCTGTGCTACTTTTGCTTTGGCCATAAAAAATTAAGAATTATGAGTGCTTGATCTGGTTTAGGTAGGTTTTATTTTTTAAGATAATATTTTTCTGGACTTTTGGGGTGAGACTATGTTTTTTTTGTGGTAGGAGATGATTTTAAATTAGCCTGCAGAGCATCAGTTCTTAACCAAGAGAGTATTCCGTTTATAGTAGCTTTTGGCTTTTTTTATTTTGACTGGAGCATATTATGAATTCTGTCTGTAATTCCAAACCATGAAACCTTTGATTGCCACCTAGGGATTTCTACCTCTGAGAGAACTTGAAACAGCTTTGATCACAGCTGTCAGTGCACTAACATTGTTTTTAGTTTGAGACCATAACTCTAATCTTGTATTATAATTCATTTCTGGATTTAAGCCACATGCTGGTTCAATAAAGCCTGTCAGCAGCTAATAGGTTGGCTCACAGGAACTGAGAGAGAATCGGTGTCTTCTCTCACTCAGCAAGCATTCCCCTGTTTAAAATCAGCACTGTCCCAAGGCACTGTTTTCAACATGGGCAGAAAACAGGTAGGACAGAGATACCACCACTTAGACATAAAGACAGGAATTATCAAAATTAGAAAATTGACTTTGTATAACTAAGAATAAAGCTTACAAAGATGCAATAATATTTATGTGTGAGGCAGATATTTGCCCTTACTTCAGAAATCCTAAATTATACATCAACCTTGACAGATTTTTAGAACAATCCAGTGCAATTTTTTCCCCACCAGAGGAGCACGGACCCACAGTGAGTATTATGAATTTTTTTTTACTACCATAACAACTAGCAAAATAAACCAGATCTCAGTGAAGAAAAGAGTGACTTTCAAAACTGATAGAAACAGATCAAGCAAGCAATTAAGTGCTAGCTTTGTAAAACTGAAGAAAAAAGTTAAACACTTTGGTTTTGATTTCTCCTTCAGTAATCTGGGTATATGGTTTAAGTGAAAACAGTCCCTGCAAAGCTGGACACAAGGCATTAATCCTGAACAGAGTATTGGTCATGGTGCTTGCTGCATACGCACAGTGCTGTTGCAGGACGAGTGGAGAAGGATGCTGAGGCACAGTGCTGGCAGGTGGTGCCTGCTATGCTGTCCCTTGTCATGAGCACAGGAATACACAATTCACACGGTGGAGAAGACAGTTGCATCTTACATTAGCTTGCCTTCGTGATTCCCTGCCAATAATGAGAAATCTCATATCTCCAAAACAGTATTTCAAAATTAGATACAGCTTGCAAATGCCGGATTCTGAACCGAGGATGGATTAATACTGGGGACAAGATCACATTGGGAAAGGAGTGCAGAAAGGGACCTGGGGCAGCTGGTGGATGTCAGGCTCAGTGTGAGTCAGCCGTATGTGCCCTGGTAGCCCGGAGGGCAAAGCCTATCCCAGGGTGCTTCAAGCACAGCATCACCAGCAGGTCAAAAGAGATGATTGTCCTGCTTTACTCAGCATCGGTGCAGCCTCATCTGGAGTGTCATGTGCAGTCCTGGGCCCCACAGTTTAACAAGGATGTGGAGGTACTCAGTTACATCCAGAGGATGGCAACAAAGCTGGTGCAAGGGCTGGAAGAAACATCCTGTGACGAGCAGCTCAAGACTCTCTGTTTGTCTGTTTTGGAGAAAAGAAGGCTGAGGGGTGACCTCATTGCTCCCTACAGCTTACCAAGGAGGAGAGGGGAAGAAGGAGTTGCTGATTTCTTTGTCCTTTTATTCAGGGAAGGGATGCATATGAATGATTCAAAGTGGCTCCAGGGAAGGTTTAGACTGGACATCAGGAAACATTTCTTTACTGAAAGGCTGTTCAAACACTAGAACGAGCTTCCTAGGGAGGTGGTTGATGCCCCAAGTCTGTCAGCCTTTAAGAGGCATTCAGACAATGCCCTTAATAATATACTTTAGCTTTTGGGCAGCCCTGATCAGGACTAGAGCAGTCCAACTGGACTAGATGGTTATTGTAAGTCCCTTCCAACTGATATTTCTATTCTTTAGCTCCAGACTGTGTAGGCCAAAGTCTTGAAAGTTAAACTTTAAATGATCATTTCTTTCAACTCTGTGGAAAACAAGAGTACCCAAAATCTTGCCAGTTAGACTTTAAATGAGTATTTCTCTCATCTCTGTTGAAAATAAGAACAGACAATGTTGTGAGTTGGTTTGCTGAGTACTATATTATTATTTTGCCTTTTCCTCTGCCTCGAAACTGAGCACAGCTGGATAAAATTCAGAAGAAACTTCAGATTGCTTTTCATTATGTTGACTCTGAATTGTTTCTGGTGACTCCGCTTGCTGTCTTAATTTATCTCTGCATAATAAGAAGCAGTTATTTTTGATCAGAGAACTGCTGTTAGCTACTACACTGATTCCCCGTGGATTTCTTTTATGAATACTGCTACATTCTGCTTGGTGGGGGGGAGAAATCATAGTAATTACATGGTACCTACATGACTCATATTATGCTGAATATCAAAAGGAGAATAGTGAAATCATTATCAATCTCTCGGGTGTTAGGTCATAACCATTTCATAGGTAAAAAACTGAATTTCAGGAATTTGCAGAAGTCTCCTCTTCTAACACTTGTGTGCCATGCATGCACCGATACTATGCTATAAAATGCATATCTATTTTCCAATCTCCTGCTCTGATCACTGGAAAAGTAGTAATATTTCTGCCCTACTTATTTTGCTTATGTTCTAGTTTTAGGAATGAAATATTTTTTCCTTATAATATTTTCAAAAGAAAACAACAAAACTTCCTTAAAAGCAAATAACTTTTCTAATTTTATATATGTATGCATTTCTGCAATATCTGACTGCACTGGTCTTCACTCTGTCACTTGCCTTTCACTGCCAGCTTTTCAAAACAGAGTTCTGATGCCAGCACAGCACCTACAGAGCTGAGCCTGGAATCCAGATAAATCCTATATATACTCTTGCCAATTAAAATCATAGTAATCGACAAATTATGCTTAGAAAAAATGAAGGTTTTTATGCAATTCCTAGGATAATAATAATGGACATTATTTGATTTTTAAAATTTAGCTTGGCCCTCAGAGGAATTTGTTGTCACAGGATGGTTGATGTCAAAAGGAACCTCTGGAGGTCATCTGGTCCGATGTCCCTGCTCAAGCAGGGTGACCTAAAACCAATGACCCAGGTCATGTCCAAATGGATTTTAAATAACTCCAAGTATGGTAAATCCACTAAATGTAATCATCCAACTTGATTTCATCCCTGTTGTGCTCTAGAGCTGTCAACTTTTCTTCTTCCTTCGTGATGTCATGACGACCGCTGCCAAGTTGCAAAACATGTGGTTTACAAAGAAAAATTAAGAAGGCAGAATTTTGGTTGTTAGTACTTAAAGAATAATCTCAGGATGAAAAATGAATTAGCTTTTTTTTTTTCTTTTATAACCTGCAGTCATGGTCCAAGCAAAAGGCTTTTACAGAATACTTTTCTCCCTATAAAATATTTTTTAAAAGAGGAAATTTGAAACGCAAAGGAATCAAAACTGCACTACAAAGTAAAGAAAAGGGATTATATGTGAAGGCTCTTTTTACTCCAGATGATACTAAGAAAATAACATTCACCTTGAAACACTTACTTTTAAGCAATTTTTTGGGTCAAAAGCTATTGCTGCAGCAGGATAGAAATACATTCACAGTCTGTTGTTAATGTTCTGAACTGTTAGAATTGCAAATGAAGGCACTTTCTAGCAAAACAAAAAAAAATGCTCTAGTCAAAATCTTTCTGAACTTGTTCGTCCAGAGGTGATTATTAACAACACTGATGTTCAGACTGGTGAGAAAAAGCAATTCTGATATAATTTTCCCTCCAACAGCACTTGCAGTACACCTTTACAAGATATTTTTGATGTATTCATTTATCCAAAAAGATAAACACTCTTCAGGGATAGGCATTAATGAGCTGTGCAGAAAAAGAAAAAAAAATCTGTTTTTTAAAAACTGGATGGGAAAAGGAAATGGGAACTATTTTCTGTTTTGTTTATAATACTTAAAGAAAAATGTGTTAAACATTTCAAGTGGTTTCAAAAAACTTCAGAAATGATATCAACATATCATATACCGTATAAGTTTTCTAAACGGTTACAGTAATCTTGGCTAAGCACCATGTTCTAATAGCCCAGTAAAATATATGGTGACCTCTTCTTAATTGCATTAAGCAAGAGAATGATACAATAGCCATGGAAAAATGCTTGTGGCAATGGCGATAGGCAGCTGGGGATGGAATCCATTGGAGGAGAAAACCTGGCACAAGCTTTTCACAAATGCAGCTCATTTCAGAACTAAGCCATTGGTGGGAACTTCTGTTTAATGCGTATTACTTTCTAGAATAAAGGGGACATTTGTTTTCTAGAGTAACATGACATAAGTTCCTTTAAATCTCCCTCTTGCTAAAATGGAACATTTGCATTACAATCACTTTTCCCTCCAGATGTCATTTGGAGCCTAATTCCCTAATAATTCTTTTAAATATTGGCTTACTTTTCATCCTCTTATTAGAAATGAAGCATTCATGCCCACAGCCTACTACCCACTGCCAGAGATATAAAAGGGGAAAATGACACAGCTTTCCTAGTGCCATTAAATCCATTTCAGTCGTTTTTTATTTTCTCTTCATTATCTCCCAGCAACTCTGATGTCTAATGTTCAAATTTACTTCCCATCCTTGGTCAGATGCTCCTGTAGACATAGGGCTCTCCTCACTGCTTTGAGACCTGGATTAGCTTAGCAACAGCATGTTTGGGATGACATTGGAGCAGTGTGAGTGCCCCACTAATTTGTCATTTTTCTTTCATGAAGGCAGGAAAAAAAACTGGCTCTAATTTTTGTTCTGGTTTTGAATTGTACATTAAATGTGTGTTTTCCCTAAGAAAAACCTCTCTGAGTGAGAAGGACAAGAACAAGACAGGTAAAAGGCACAGTCCAGCTGAAATCTCCTGTGATACAATCTTGTGGGAGAGCAGAAAACATTTTTCAGAAGGTGGTTTCAAAAGTTGAAAATTTTAATTGTGGGAGGCTGGAGAGAAAAGTCATCATCTTATCAGACTGTTTGTGGTATTGGCAGGATTAAGATAGCTGTGAACAAGTGAAATGCCTTGAATAAGAATGCAAAGCAAAGCAGAAGTCAGTAAACCATCCTCCCATGACTACTATTGATTACCAACATCAAAACTTCAAGAGAAATTTATCAATGGTCAGTTGAATATTTTACATAAGTTTTGACATATGCAGTTTTTTGACTTTTTAAAAATTATGAATAGTCAAGAAGTCTCCTCATAAATAATTCAAAACTGTTACTGTTCTGACTTTGACAGAACATACAAATTACCTCCTAACTATAAGGGCAGGACAAGAATATTTTTACCTTGATATCTAAAGACTCCGATCACTACAAATGAGGCTGCTTTGATCTGGAAATTTCAACTACATATTGAGAAACTAAACTTTAAACATCTAAGCTTGAATATTTTGGCAGAGTTTCAAAATATGAAGCTGATACTGCCTCTGAATGTCAGCCATCATATAAAAAGGTTAATTAGACTCGTTTTAGTGTGCTGCAATGAAGTAACATGCTCTTCTGAGGATGGTACATGAAAGGATGAAACAGCATGACCCAAAATTTCAGTGAATTCCTGATAAAAAATACAATTAAGTAGAAAAAAAATTATGGTATGGAAAAGTGAAACTTAATTAGTTAGAAAACCATCAAGAGCTTGAAACAAATAAATTTATGTTTTCCTTCCTGAAACAGGCTCAGTTTTTAAGGTGGCAAAATTCCTTTAAGTTTTCCAAAATGCACACGGATATCCTAGCACCTCTAAAACAAAAAGGCTTGGTCACAATTTTTTTTTCCATCACCCCCGAAAAAAGCTATACATTTAAATGAAATCTATTTAGCTACAGTTCTTTCATCTTTTCATCCAGATTAATTACTGTAGAAGCACACCAGGGGCCTATCTAGTCCTGCTTTTTGTCACTGAAACAAAATAATAAAAACTTGCACAGAAAGATTCAGAAGCAGAGGCAGCAGTTTCCACCGAGAGTTGGCAAAAAGTGCTTTATGAATAACTGTGCTGTGTGCAGAAGGATGAGGCAATGTCATTAGAAAAGGACTGAGTGAACGAGACAGCCTGAAAGCTAAGGATTGCAACTTTCAGAGTTAACCAACTGGCTTACTGGGAAGCGGGAAACTACAGTGATTAAGTTCATTGAGCCAGACACCTCCAAGTAGTTTTGCTTCTTCCTCATATGGGAACAGGTGAAGCGCAAAGCAGCTTTGCTCTCTGCCCACACATGCTTGGCTGTACCAGGGAAATGCTTTCTCCTTAAGCTCTAAAGTAACTTAGACTTCTGAGGAATTCATATACCATTAAAAATTTTATTCATCACTTACTATGTGACTGGAACAGAATGAAAAAAAAAACAAAAAACAACAAAAACCCAAAACCAAAAAACCAGAAGATCTGCAGTAAAAGTTTCAAGATTAAAAATCTGAAAAGAAGCATTTTCTAGGATAAAGGGTGCATCAGATAGGAGACAAGAGAAAGCCTAAAATCACAATGACTTGAATAAAAGTCAGATTAAAGAAAAAGATAAAATGCTAGAGTTCTTCTTGGAGAAAGAAAAAAAAAACATTGCATCAAAGGCAAAGTCTCTATGAAGCTGAGTGTGACAGCTGAAATA
>VZTG01008964.1:927586-1020126 GCA_013397845.1 Melanocharis versteri
CAAGACACAAAGAAATCCTTCTTCATTAGTCAGCATGACTGAAGGCTAATTAGTCTATTACATAAATACATTTTAAAAAGTCAAAGGAAGAATATCAAAAGAGACTGGAGGCCTTGAAAATGCATTATTTTAGAAAATATGGGAGTAATAATCCAGGAGAAAAAGAGAAGTAAAAATAAATAAACAGAAAAGATACTCCACTAACCTACAAAATATAAAATACCACCAAAAGTGAAAAAAAAAATTATTCCAAATTCGTGTGGCTAAAGCAAAAAGTAGTCTTAGAAGTAGTAGATTAGATAATCTAAGGATAAGGAATCCTTAGAAGTTTTAAAATAAAAGACAAAACAGATCTTAATGAGCCACTGTTTTGATATGAATGGCTCTTCTCACACTGACCTGGCTTTCTCTAAGTTGATTTGGCTGGCCCTGCTTCTGCTCAGAATCAAGCTGTGAAAGAGCGAATAAACTCACACCAACAAGGCACCTTACATGACTGTTCTCCTTCTGAAGCAGATGTTTGAATGGTGCCCAGTTCATCATGCACACCATATGCACCTTATTACTAAAAATCCCTGGAGGAGGACTGGCTCAGAGTCATCTCTAACCTGGGCATGAGACATCATGTGGGAGGAGTAGATCCAGCAATTCTCTTTACCATGGTAACACTGACCAGTGGAGGCATCCTAATCCAGCATCAGCCTTTGTATTCATCAGAGGTACAGTTTTTATACTGGTAACTTGCCTTCTAATGACCTATCGTTCTGGAACCTCTGGTTGATTGGCTACAAAGAGCACTGTATTACAAGACATCCACATGTTTAAACAGCTTGGATTCTCATGTTATCTATGCACCAGCTCATGGTGTACGTGCTCTGGTATCCACCTGTAGATATTAGTGATTCCTCACTATCCACTGTAACAATGACATATTCTGACCTGAAAAAAACATGACTGAAAACCTGTCTTTTAGCTGCTGCTGGGCTCCAAAAGTGCAGCTGTGGTGAGTTTCAGGCACATAATTATAAAGCAGCACCCCAGCATTCCCAAGAAAGTGCATCCAGTTCTAGAGCAGTGTACCTCTTCTGTGAACCAGTGAGCAGACCTGCCTCAGGAACACTCCCACTAGGATGAAAAGCTCCAGGCCATAATCCTACAAACCCTAAGTAACTGTCCTAGGTTCTGTAAGGGAGGAGCAATTTCCAAAGCAGTAGGACAGGCAGCCCTGCTTTTAACTGAAAGTACTGTGGCCTGACTTGCAATACACCAGAGCACCTTACAAAATATCTGTGGTTCTCCTAGTAAATAAGCCAGTTTTCCCTACATACATCAATGTTGTCATACCATGACCCAGACCCTATTTATGTGTATGTGGCAAGGTATGCACAAGCATCTGGGGCTTTCTGTGTGCTCTGAAGCTATAGCAAATCTTTAATTTAATTTTTTTCATTCAGCATCAGGAAAAAAAGCAATGATTTTGTGCCTGAAGCTCCTCATTTCAAAAGGAGAAATTAGAGAGGATGCTTATAATAGGAACTGAGTCCAGCTTTGAGACTGTGGACAATTGAAAAACGTAAACACCTCCCAGCCAGCCCAAAAAATTGAATTAGAACAACATCACAAAGAAGCAATTGTGTGGACTGGTATAAAAACAGGGATGAAAATTCAGTAAAATTATTAACTTTAATCTTTCCAAGGAGGGAAGGAAGGAATGAAGGAAGAGATGGAGAAAAAGACCAAATTTAAAAAAAAAAACCAAACAAACAAAAAACAGAAAAATATGAGGGGTAGCATTTTAGAAAAATCTTTAGGGTCATCTAACTAAGATGTGTTTACTATGTGTTTAAAGGTGTTGTCAAAATCTATAAAAAGTCACTAGTCAGCCCATCTCATTTAAAATTCCTTTAATTATAGTGGGAGTTTGAGCAATGTCTTCATTCTGTAAAACTTGTATTTGTGAGAACAACTACAGATTTTATTAGATCAACCATCTGTATGATACATATTGAGTATAAAATAGATGATTACCACATAAATTGGAGACAAATCTGAATTAAATATTGATCTATCCAAGCCCTTAACAGCCAGAAAAGAGCCTAATTGTCATGGATCTTGAAGGCTCTAATGGTTTAGATGAATACTATAACACCCACAAAGGCAAACATTAAAGCATTAAAAAAAATAAAACACAGGTTTTCAAATTATTTGTTGGAAGTTGTAAAAAATATAGTAAGAGCTGTCAAAAGTTAAATTCTAATAAAAAATAGCTAAGTCTGAACAAAAAACTTCAGTGCAGTGATTAGCACTTGTATGAATGAAGTCAATTTCTAACCTTTCTGGTAAAGATGAAGTACCTCAAGCGAACAAGATTACACAGGGAGAAGGTGACAGTATTAATGTTATTTTTCTTTTAATTGATAGCACTAAATCTGGTGGTTGGTTGGTGGGCAGGTTTGCTTTATGTTTTCCTCAGAGCCTTGCGAATAAACATATTAACCATAAGCTTTCTGTCTAGACAATGCTATGACAGGAAAATAGTTAACAGAAAGCAGTTTTCTATTCTGCCTTCCACGGTGTACTGCAGATGTACAGAAATTGAAATAACTTTCTGACTTACAGGATCGGCCATGTGTCTTACTCTTCCTCTGCCTGGATTATTTCATTTGCCAAACACTATATAACAGAAGATTTGCATGTTCTCTGCTGTACTGAGCCGAACAGGACAAAATTTGACCTGCATGAAAGAGCCAGGTTTTGTATATTATCAGGAGCAAGCAGAGCTGTTGTAATTGTAACAAATTCAAGCCGCGGTGAAGCCGAGGTAAGATAAAATGGGTCTGCATTGCTGAGTAGTGTCTGGATACGGTTGGTAAATCTTTTGATTTCTCAGTTCTGCGATGGTATAGCAGGCAAAGGAGTATTCCAGTAAGCTGCATTTGCTATCCGCTCTTTCTTTTCCCACAGAACACTCATCAATAAATACCTTGCCTTGGGAACAACTTTTACAGCTGGTTTCTGTCTAACACTTTGGCTAAGGGCTCAACTGAGAATAACTTTCACTCACATTATCCTTCCAGCTTAACCGCTGACCACCAAGAGCTACCAACATCTAGTTTTCCAATGTGGTGATTACCCACTGGTCAGTTTCTTCATTTAGATTTCATTTCCATAGGCTGCTTGTAAGAACATCCAATGAAAGTGTGTGAAAGATAGTGTGTGAAGTTAAAGCATCATCCATTTTTCCTGCCTCAGGCAGAAGTCACAAGAAAGATGTTAGCTGAACTCTGTCAGCTGAAAAATCTATTCTCATCTCCTAGGTGCTCATAGATCAACAATTAAAACCCTTTCTTCAGGAATTCTGCTTTCTGAAATGTTGAAATTAGCCCAATTAGTGTATAGATTTAAAAGTATCCTTTTTTTACCCTCCAAATAGAATTTTGGACATGTAAACCTTTATACCTTTCAGGGTCTCCACGTATTCTTGGAAATAGTGGTAAATTATTTTGCATTGTATTTTGTCTTAAATTCTTGAAGAACTGTGGTATACATTTTGCTGTGTCCCTGTTCAAGAGAACACCATCAAAATTTCTGCTAATTGTCTTTAACCAGTTCATTCCTTTATCTGGTCTATGTGCACATGTTGTTACTAAGTGTATAAGCTTTCTGTCATAAAAAGATTGACCTAATCTTTTCCACACGTCCACGATTTTCACATTTAATGTGTTAATTACATTAACGTTAAAGCAGACTTTGGCAGAATTTTAATTGCTCAAAATTTTTATATGTAAGTTGATCAGAGTCAATTAATATGTTGGGTTTCTTTACACAGAAACCACTTGACATCAAAATTGTATTGAATAATATTTTTTCGTTTGTCCATGATACAAGATGAAATGTCACAAATTTCCTCAAAAATATAAGCATGAGCAAGAGCAGTTATGGTTAGTGATTAAAATTTTAAGGGAAGCTAATGAAAGCATCGGCAGAAAGGATGACTTTATGCAGTCCTTTTTCAAAATTAAGCCAGTAGACATAAAACACATAGAACAAATTATTTCTCATTGGCTCATTAGTCCCATCACCTTTTATTGAACTGCACAACTTTCCATAGGTATGAACTAAATATGGCAAGCTGTGAATAAGCCGCCTTGTACTTAAATAATATGTTTTAAATTATTTTTTAATAACTAAAAATCCCAGTTTAGCTATTGAGGGTCATCCAGGAGAGGTTTCTATTTTGAGTTACACATTTTGCAGAGTTTTAAGCCTTTCAGAGCAATTTTGTGAAATCTTTCAAATTTGGTTATTATTCAAAAAGCCTCTAAAACAGAAAAATAATTATATTTAATCTGAAATAAAACAAGAAAGTTAATAATACAGATAATCTATTAATGCATGGTAGAGCCCTGTGCAAAAATAATTTTATCTATGTTTCCAATTAACATAATTTATGCTTTTAAAACCACTGGAAATTTTAGAAACAAGTTTTAATTAGGGGTGTATTTTTATTTATTTCGTCCTAATGAAACTTCTTTCCTAACCATTAGACTCATATAATCACAACATGATTCATGTCAGCTGGTAAAATCGATTCTGAGAGGAATAAGTTGGGTGTGAGTGATAAACATTTCATTTTGAAATTATTAATGTGCTACAGAAAATATTGTGCGCTTCCTATATTGCAAATGAAAGTAATGATATTTCTGTAGTGGAGGTATATTATTCGGTTTTTTTTCCTACAGCTAAAATGCTGTCCAGAACTGATACCTGAAACTGTGGGCAGTACTTACTTGGATCAGATTCTTCATGACTTTCCATTCTTGAATTATCCAGTAGAAATGTATATTTTTTATTTATATTCCCTACTTGGCCACAAATTGACAAATACATGGGAATATGAAAAAGCTAAGGGAAAAAATTATCACTTTATTTGGGAAAAGAAAAAACTGAGTAGACTTGTTTCCTGAAAAATCAGATATAGAGCTGGTGTAGCTACCCAACCACTGGTTTTGATCACCTTCTCACACTCACCTTTTCAGTTACAGAAAGCTGCACTGGATGGGTTCTAGTATTTGATCACTTCTGGAGCATGTTACAGTCAGAAGACATCTCTTACAACAACTGCAGTGCTGTAACTGCACAAAAAAACCCACACAGTGGTCTCATTTTTTTCTTTTGTAAAACACTGTCTCCTTTTCAAGACACTGCTGTGTTCATTAACCTCTTGTGCTCACCACCAAATAATGTCATAATCCTAGATTTACACCCTGCAAAAGCAGCCTTCCCGATGCTGAACCCACACGAAGCCTTCCCAATACACACACGGCCTCGTGCTCCAGGTCTGACAACTTTCATTTGGCTGCACGACCACTGTGCTGTCTGATAGACCCAGGCGAGGTGTTGAATCCCCTGCATCCTCCAGCTGCTGATACCAAACAACTGTGTGAAAGCCAGCAAACACCTAGCAAGGCACTGAGACAAACCAAAAGAGCTTGGGGGCATCCCACTTTATATGCTGGGAAGATAGTGCGGGTAGGATGCAGCTTGCCTAGCTTTTAATGTTTGCAATGCTGATCTTTTCTTCCAGAAATGGGAAACAGACTTCAGATTATTACCTCTGTGATTCTACAACAGCAGGCTATAATCAAGAGACCAAGACAGGCGGTCTTAAAAAGAGTCTAGATGTTTCCACTATTGATGTTGGTAAGAAGCATCCCAACCCACATGTTTCCACATGGTGCTTTCATATAGTCCCTAATGTAAACTCAGAGCTCTTCCTTTGCACCCATTTCACCTCTACAGGATTTTAAACCAAAGGAGCAATCACCAAATAATTGGTTTAATATTAATTTCCAGGAGATAAGCCCTGCAAACTTTGGATGTTCTGGTAGAAAAACCCAACTCGATTTCTCATTCAATGTTCACGATATGGCCTGGGATTAAGATGCTATCAGTAACCTGATGGCATCAACAGGCATCACATTGAAGATATTGGAAGGCATCAACTTCTTTCAGCACCTATGGGTACTGATACTGACAGCCATTAACACCTGTCTGCTGGCAACTTGTCCATGCCTGTGATTCCATCTCAGCAGGTATTTTTGACTCATGTAGTCCTGGGTCTGTTTAGATTGAAAGTTTTAGTTCAGATCTCAAACACTAATAGCATTCATCTCTTAGTAATTTAAGAGTTAATACTCAACTTTTATTACTGAGTGCAGCTGGTTAATCTAATGAACAGATCTGTTTAAAAATGAAAATATAAAAGCAATGATACATGTAATAAGAATGACAATTTGTGTTAAACAAAGATCTTGGTTTTTTTCATAGATATTTGAAGGCATCATGAGACATGTAAAGGGCATTGCTGTTTACCACGGCTCAGCCATCTTTGCAGAGTGGGTAATCAAAGAGAGGAACAAAAGGAATGAGCTATTGTACATGACCTGTTCACGTGGACTGTGTCCTTCAGGGACCAAAGAGGTGGTACTCACATACTTCAAAACAGTAACTGAAAATACAAAAGAAACATAGCCAAGAATTAACTCTGACAACTTTATTGTTGTTTGGTCTCTCTACAAAATAAGTTAAGAAAAAAATGTAGTCCTGGATAATTCCTTTTTCACAGTTGTTTGATGATATCTTCCACATCAATTTGTTTTTTTTTTAGAAGCAGTGCCTAGTGATATCCGTACAGAAAAATAGTTTTCCCAGGCAATCCAGTTTCCTTCAGCAGTGCTTTGTGTGCTGATTATTTCAGAGCATCCACATCCTCTTTTTCATTTTGCACTGAAGGAAGAAATTTATTCCATTGTACATGGCTCTATCCCTTCCTCCTCACTTCCTCTTTTGCCCTCTATTTCACTGTGCTGTGCTCTGTATATTCCTATCTAACAGCCATCACAAACCCCCAGCTGTCTCCTTTAATGCGTTTGCCTGTTGTGAGAGCTGGACAGTGCAAGCCAGCTGCCTGCCAGCTCCCTGCCCCACAAGAAATCAAGCAGGATGAGGTCAGCCTTTAAAGAACAGAATGACTGAGTGGAGCCACTGCTCACAGCTTTACAGCTTTGTAGTGCTGTGGAAACACAGTGACCAACCCTAAATTTGGCAGTAAAGCCTACTGGAAGGTCAGTACCCTCCTGCAGTGCATCCATTCACTGTGTTTTCCTCCAGGAGTAATCACTGGGATTATTCCTCAGAATAACAGGTTCCAGTTGATGGGCAGCAGGCAAGACACCATTTAAGCACCAAAGAGGCCTCTCACAGCCATTATGTATATATGCATATATACGTAAATAAAAGTATATATGTATATATAATGCATGTACAAAAAATAACAGTCTACTCCATCATGCTCTTGAATCTGGTGAGCTAATTAGCCTTAGCTTCAAAATGACTGCCCACCAAATTAAAGCTCTGTTGCAGTACAACAGCAGCCATGCACAGTGTATCTGAATATCCTCGAGTGAGAGCAGAGCAATGTGAATACTACTGTTTAACAGAAGCTGGCTGAAAGACGTCTGTTTCCAACTGTACCCGCTGACAGTGGTGTTCCGAAAAATCAACAATTAGAAGGATTAGGAAATCTGTGAAAAAGACAGCAACACAATTTTGGATCATAGCTTTGTAATTATAATGCACAAGAATATCTAAGCTGGTTTCTCATTCAGAACACTTAAAATAGAACTTTAAATGATGTTAGAATATTCAGCTCCAACTGATTATTTTTTGTTTATCTGGGCTATGCTTCAACAAGCATTGCAAAGAGAAAATTACAGGCAAAATCCTTATCAATAGGAGCAGAAATCTTAGTGGGGAAAAAAGAAGATGTACAACATTAAAATAAATTCCTCCATCAAGGCAAATCAGGGATATATTGGAAAAACATCACAGTAATGTTTTCCTTTTGATTACAATTTTTTTACTGATTCAAGCAGAATGGACATGAAATAAAGCTATTTTGCAAATACTCTACCCATTAATTCCTAATTTTCTTCTATAATTATGTTTATTCTAACACTTCAAATTTCAGCAAAGTAGTTGTAAGTACAGGAGTATGCAGACATGTAAAAATGTAAAATATTAATAGTGAACAACTGAAAACATTACAATTTATAAGATACTGTTGAAGTCCACAGTTATTCCAAACCCCTAAAAATCCTCTGGTGGCACTGTGAAAACCCCAAGAGTTTTTATGCATTAATCCAGCAGCAAGAAAGTATTAGAAATGCTTGTGACAAAACAGGTTGCTGCGTTTTGGCTCCAGGCCATTAATTAAGTAATTATTTTTTTAAGCTTCTTTTTTTTTTTTTTTAATAGAGCAAAATAAATATTTTCTTTTATATGTCATATGTATTCAAATAACCATGTCTCACAATTTTAATTTCTGCCTGTGTTTGTCGTAGCATGAAAAGCACAAGCACAGATATGAAATATTCATCTGTGACATCAGGAAACAAAAAAGCAGATTTCTCAAATAAAACCACAGGAGTCAACATTATTTTAAATGAGCACGTATAAAGAAACCATGTAATACATTAGTGTTTGCCTGCAGCCTATATGCAATTCTTATATTTCACATGTGTTTGGATTGATGGCTGTTAAAATATAGAATGTCAGCTTTATACCTAAATTTACTGACAACTGAATCTTATTAAATATGCCCAACTTCAACCTATCCTTTGTCTTGTTCCACTCTGGAAATCATAACTCCTTTTCGTTATGAAAACATAGGTTACAGCAGATAGAAGGGAATCTGCAGGAAGGCAGGAGAGACAAAAAGAGCAGCCCAATACTTTAAAGTTTTGAAACTTTAATATGACTCTCTGTAAGGTGGTATCCACGTTTATCTTGTATTTATCATCATACATACTGATGTTTAGAGAAATCAACCTCAGTTTTGTGTTTGGGGATTACATAACAGGAAAACTAACATCAGAATTAAGAACAAACACACATTGACTGCTTATACAAAAACATTTGCAATTTCAAAATAAAACAGTTTAATAAAAGTTCCACCCTCATTTACTCTCAGTTCAGGGGTTTGGTTTTTGGGAAGGTGAAGTTGTTTATTTGTTACTTGCTAGAAAGCTGGTGACACTGCTCCTAAAAATTATCGGAGGCCCCATTAATCTTATAATCTTTCAGAAAACATCCCATCACCTTCTTCGGGTACATGGTGGGAACTCGAATACCACATGGCACTAGTTTAAAACTCAAATGAAGTTCTGTAGAGATGACAAGAGAACTGCAAGACTGCAGTCTATTTCATTCCTAGGATCAGTGAACAGGCTAACAAATAACAGGCACACCTGAAATTGCACTGGTCTCTGTGAATTGGAGAAGCTGGGAACTGCCACTGTTAATTACAGTTTAAAGAGCTTGGGATCAATCCAGGTGATTAAACACATGCTTAGACTGCCCTGAGCCTGAGCATTTCCGTGGAGAAACATCCTGCTTTTCACACCTGATGGGAGTTTGTATTCACCCTCAGGCACCCATGAGTGCAGGGCACTTCTGGGGAGCTGTTGAGCCCTCTTCTCTTGCCAAACAAGTCAGACCGTAGGAAGAGAATTTGTGATTAATTTCCCTGTTCCTGCCACAAGGCAGATGGCTACCAGACAAAATTAAGGCATAACCTGTTCTGTAGCCTGTATGTCCACCCACATATAGTCAATGATTGCTAAGTGCCTCCCAAAGTCCATCAGCTGGTGGCAAAGGCAGGCTAAGATCCAGAGAAGTCTGGGTTGCTTTTCTAGTAAAAACATTTCGTGCCTATTCACTTCTCACTTTACTCTGCCCCTGGCTAAGACAGGATGTGTTCTGTGTTTTGCTCTGGTTTTCAAAGACTCAGAAAATAGATGTATCTTTTCCCTCCAGTTGTGTTCCTCAATCTAATGTGCTATTAAGGAGAGAAGCTTCAATTTTCTTTCTTCTGCTAATGAAGCAAGTGAGTATTTGGCTTGCTTCTTCAATCAGAGCTCTAGTAATTGAAAGAAAAAGGATTAAAAAGTACAAAAGAGAGCTCTCAGAAGAAGACGAATATCCTGACATGTCCCTAGCCTCATTATTTTGTAAACAAGCCAGTCAGATTTCAGTCCTATAGGCAGAATTCACAATAAAACTGAGATGGTTTTGCTCAATATCAATTTGATCGCTTCTAGAGTTGTTATTAAATGTGAGAATACCTTCATGAAGGAGTTGTGTTTTTCAAGTTTTGTGCTTAATATCTGATCCCTGAAAACTGTCTGTAATGAGAACTGCATTGCAAGCATGATACATGCAATCGTCACACTGTAAAAAGAAGGCCAAACAATGGACAGAGAACAATTAACTTCAAAGACTATAGTCCAAACAAGTATTGAATCAAATCTGATATAAACAAGACTTTCCTCAGCTGCAGGTAGAGAGACGTAAGAAGAAAAGTGTTTCCAAATCAAAGCAAAAGTTCAAAGGAGATTCAGTAAAGGAAAAATGGCTTAGGCTCAGAGAATTACACAGGAACTTTTGCAAAAGAGAAAAGATTAAAGGTGCGCTTGTTCTGCCAGCTGAACAGTCAACTGTACTTAGAAAAGGAAATCTGAAATGAAGAGACCTCTAGCCCTCTTTGTTTATGAAATTCTCTCAATAATTGTATATAAGTGATAACAGTACAAAATTCACTGGTTTTACAAGAAAGATTTTTTTACTTTTTTGTATTTTAAATCTCTTAACATGGAAAAAAAATCACTAGGGAAAAGTGATTAATGTTATTGCAGCTTTAATGCAAAAAATATGTTATGCTCAGTGTTGATTTTTATGACACACTTTTCTTGAGCTGTTTTGAAACATAAAGTAAGTTTTCCTCCATAACACCAGGCTTAGATCCAGTCTACAACTGAATCTACAAACTACAGCTACTTTGGATGGTCTGTTTGTTTAAGTTATCTCAATTTCTCTTGAGTGAGATTACAGGTACCATAACCACAGGTAAACATTGGGTTTTATGCAGTGGAAAAGAAAGGAAGAATTGGTAGATTATTTAAATTGCATTCTTAAAGGGGTGGTTTCTTTTATAACATTTGTGGGTCTTGTTAACAGCTGAAGTGTGTGAAAGAAAGAATGCAGACCACCAGGTGAAAAACTTTGGTTAAAAAATCTACATGAAATGGTAATGTTTTCAAAATCCAAGGAGAATAAAAGGGACATAGTACCCCAACAAGAGATTGCGACTCTGAAAAGGACCCAGACTGTTTCATTATGTGCAAAAATGGAATTCAGATTCCTCTAAAATGTCTGCTACTTTTTGGGTAAAATTTAAAATTACTGATATACAATGAATGATTTCAACTAGCTCCCACCAGTGCCACTCAGAGCACAAGGTGCCTTTTTCCTTCTGCAGAGTGCTTCTCTCCGTTAGACACAAATTACTTAGAAGAGAAAAATAGCTGTTCTTTTTCTTATGCAACTAATACTGTTTTGCAGTAGGAGGATGGTAATTTGTAAAATAAGCAAGCAATTTGTACCTTTTTCATGATTTGCCGAACATATGGCAATGAGGAAATTACTTTTGTTGACTTCTATGTTCATAAATTCTTTTTTCAATTGGCAGAAAGGAAATTTTCTATTCTTCCAGACCCAGACATGATCTGTTTTCTGTTGCTACTTTGAAAAATAATTGCACATAGTAAATTCCTCTGTTTGCATATCCTCATTTTGGCTTTCATTCAGACATATGGAAAAAATTTGCAGTTCAAAATCAGGTTATCTTATGCAGTGCCAATACCAACACTTCTATTAAGAAAACAACTGCAATCACTTTCATGAGATTACAGAGCAATACACTAATTTTCTGGAGTGAAAAAAAAAGAAATAAAAAAGACAAAGTCACAAAATCGCCATCAACTAAAAGGTCATTCCAGTTTTTCTTCACTCGCTATACCTCAGGCAATAAAATTCAATTATAATAATGTACTTCATTTGTGCATTTTATCATTTCTGCTAATGTATTTGGCAGTTCATTTAGAAATTAATTTGGATCAACTTTCAGTTTTTCGTAAAAGTACTGAAAAAACAGAGTATTGGACAAGCTCCAATCAAAGTCCAGACAGAATCATAGAATCATTAAGGTTGGACAAGACCTCCGAGATGACCAGGTCCAACCATTAACCTGGCACTGACATGTTCATCACTGAAGTGCCCAGGCACCACATCTACAGGTTTTCTGAACACTTCCAGGGATGGTAATTTTACCATTTCCCAGGGCAGCTTGTTTCAATGCTGTCCACCCTTGCCATGAAGAAATCTTTCCCAATATCTGACCTTAACCTCCCTTGGTAAAACTTGAGGTGATACCCTGAGATTAGCTCAGTTGGTTAGAGCATGGTGCTAATAATGCCAAGGTCTTGAGTTTAATCCCTGCATGGGCCTTTCACTTAAGAATTGGACTCAATGATCCTTGGGGGTCCCTTCCAACTCAGAATATTCTATAATTCTGTGATTTCCTTTGCTCCTATCAATTGTTACCTGGGAGAAGACGCCAACCCCCATCCCGCTACAAACTCCTTTCAGGTAGTTCTAGAGAGTGAGAAGGTCTCTCCTGAACCTCCTTGTCTACAAGCAAAAAACTTTCAGCTCCCTCAGCTGCTCCTCATCAGATTTGTGCTCCAGACCCTTTCCCAGCTCCATTGCCCTTCTCTGGACATGCTCCAGCACCTCAATGTCTTTCTTGTAGTGAGAGGCCTAAAGCTGAACACAGGATTCAAGGTGTGGTCTCACAAGTGCAGAGTACTTGGTGTTCCTAAACCAACTCTACAGTTTTGGTGTCAACCAGATTGCTGGCAGGAATGCTTAGACCCTTATCATGTCAAGAGATCAAAATATCTCTACCTATGAATTGTTCCTTGAATTTGGAAAGTCTCTTATTGAAAGAAATATTTGGAAGAAATGAAAGCTGGACTAAAAAGACTATGAAAATAAGAACTTTTGCTTTTAGAAATCATGCAAATCGCATAATACTTGGCAGTTATCAACAAAGGAGGTCTCTGTTCCAAAGTGATGAAGTCTAAAGCTCATTTGAAATAGTGAAAAAATTTGTCACGTTATTGGTAGACAATGGAACAAGATCTTATCATCAAAACTAGACTCTAAAAGACAGACATTTGTGTGATACATTGAAAGTAGTAATTTTTACAAAATAGCCTTCATTTTAATAGCTACAAACATTGTCCTCTCACATGTCATTCCTTACAATGAAAATAACATGATAAGATGAACTAGAAAGGAAATCATTACGGAAGGAGATAAGCAGAGCCAGTGAGCAGATCGAGTTACAGTGATACAGCACTTGACAGTAGGTACAGGAAAAAACAAAACAAAACAAAACAAAAACCCATAAAAATATATAATTTTTTTATAAACTTCAAGTTTAAAAAAAAAAAAAAAATATTATTAGCTTCTGAAAGTATATAGAGACCTGAAAAGAACTCATATTAAGCAGCTCTGAGTAAAAAAGCTAATGTAAAAGTGCATAAATGTTAAGGTGTCAAAAGGCATGCAATGCTCCTGAGTATGACAGAAATTCTTATGCCAAAAAGCATAAAAAATACATCAAATATTGTTATAAAAGTTGCAAATGGCATGACTCAAAGCAGTGAAGGGACACATCACAAGCAGGATGGTTTGGTCTTTCTGTTAATCTGGCTCACAGCTTCTTCTATGTGAGAACCTTGCAGTACAGAGAAGAGATGCTTCTCGAAATTATTTGCTCTCTAGGTCAATAAGAACTTTCCTTTCCATCAGTGTTTATGAAGACACAGATGGCAGAGGTGGAAGACTGAACCAGTCAGACTGTGTTGTTTTATATTTCTTACACCTGGTTTTCTATTAACATGTCCAATTATTATCAGCGGTGCTTGCAGAAGTTACCACGGGTGTTTATAAATGCTTACACAGCCAGTGTAGTTTCTGAGTGTGTTAAAATAGTATTGAATCCACAGAAGAATTCAGAGCATCTAAAATTTGTTATTATCATTTGTAACTATTCATGATTCTGATGCCTTAAATTTTAACTTTCATATTTTTCAGATTCTGTACTGTATTAGATATAACTCTGAATTTCACATAGAGTGTTAGCAAGTTCTCTTCACAGGTTAGTTAGACAAAACAATTCTTTTGCAGCCTGCCAGACCAAGGTCACCATCGCAGCTTTAGCCCAAGAAGGTGCAAACAACAATGAATTGAAAAGAACAAACTGGAAGATGGGACTTCTATTACCTGAAGCTATAATTGGACAGATTACCCCAATATGTAAATGGACCAAACTTATAAAAGTGTAAAAACCTGGCCCATCGTCCGTCTTGGGTGTAGCCTCGGCCAGGCTCTTGTACTGCCCAAGGTGTTTCCCCTGAAGGCCTCTTTAATAAACTTTATTTCTTTACTCTGTCAAGCCTCTGTTCCAGGTTGCCTCTCAAGGCATCAGTTTCTTCTTACAGGATCCTTGTTAGATGTCCTTATATACATGGTAAGATTTATACAGGCAATCAGTATCTTCAAAAACTCCTATGAAATGAAAGAAGGCCCATAAATTTTACGGGTTTTTTCCAGATTTGTTTCATGTAATTTTTAACTGACAGAAGCATTTTTTCATACAAGAAGAAAATTACTGATAACAACCAAAATGAAAGCTGAACCCCAAAATGCACCAGTTCTCTAAAGAGATTAAATGGCTGGCACAGGGGGAACTGAGCCCAATTGAGGTAGCTTATTATGCAGAACTTTGGAAAGAATTAGCAGAAACACTGTAGAGCAAAGATTAAGCCATTTACTCTCTCAGCATGTAAAATACCATGCAAGCCATCACCAGTTTCAATTCTCAAATCTGCAAAACAGATATGAGATATATCAGCATGTTACTGTTCAATCCACATCTTGTTTCTGGATGTCTTAATTGCACCTGATCTGGAAGGTGGCCAGTTTTCCACAGACTGGGATGAAAATAAAAGCTTCCTTTTTTTTTTACACTACTTTAAAAATATTTCCGAATCCTTAAAAAAACCAAAGAAGACGTAACCCACAAGAAAACCCAAAAAACCCAAAAAACCCCCCAAAACCCCAAACTGAACAACAACAAAAACTCCCAAAACAAAACAAAACAAAACATCCCACCAAAAAAAAAAAAAAAAACCAAAACAAAAAAAAAACCAAACACCAACAAATAAACAAAGTAAAAGAAAACCCAAGCACTTCTATTGTTGATATTTTCTTTCCTGTTAGTCCATAATGAGTGAGGAATAGGGATAGCTGGAGTGTCACTCTTCTATCTTGGAATCAGCCCAGACCTCCTGGCAGTATTCCAAAACTCTATCCTCAGAGCACTTAAATAGAAGCAACTGAGCAGAGAAGAGTGGAAAAAAGTACAGAAGATTTATGAAAGCAGTAAATGCATTGAGACTTAGAATACAGTGAATTATTAGTTGCAAATTAATCTTATCTGAAGGTCAGAGCAATCCAACTGTTTGTAGATCACGTGAAAATTGATTCTACTTTCTGGCAATTTGTTATTCTAAATTTTAATTGAATGAGATGAATCATCTATTTTCTCCTAATACAATTTTGCCTTTTTCACTTTTCATTTCATGTAGGGTCTGCCCTGGATAGAACATGACTTCTGACTTAAAGGAAGATTGATTTTGGTACAAGCAATCTCTTTTTTTCCATAGGTAGCTACTTCTGCTGTCATAAAGAACTGTGTGAAGTGGCTGAATCAAAAAGTTCTCCACAATTCAAATGAATATTTGCAATAATATCATTCCAATGTAGTAATGACCAGTTTTACCAATGGAAAAAGCTGAAAATATGAGGACAGAAATATTAAAATACATTATTACATATATATATGTATGTATATGCCTGTGTTTATACATATGTGTATGTATATATCTGTATTTCTATATATTTATTTTTCACAAATATGTTCTCTCAGTCTGATTTAAAAAAATAAAATTAAAGAGTGAAACACTTGTATATTCCTGAATATTCTTCTTCTGCCTGACAAAAAGGAGGTAGAAGAGTTAAAATTTTGATTATTTTACCCTTAATTACTAGGTAGTGAAAAAGAGACAGAAAAAAAATCTTATGCCCTAGACAGAGGGCATCCCTCCAATTTTTTTTTAAGTCTTAATTTGAATTTGTCTGCTGCAGAGAGCTTACCCTCATTTGATGCAGAAGTCAGAGGTGTGGTGGATGAAGGTGGAGGAAGGGGAAGGAGAGGCATGTCTGCTTGTGAAAGGAGTCCATATGGGAGCTAAAAGGACTATTTTTGTCACATTTATAGGCCTTTTTTCTTTTTCATTTTTTTGAATGTGTGATTGAGATCAAGAAAAGCGTTATTTGATGGACTCTACTAAATCTGCATGGGTGGACGTGACTCTTTTTCATGTACTTTCCTTAACAATAACTGATTAGGTTAGAGCTTTTACCAAATATGAGGACTCTACAGATTTGCATGTATCGCATTGACAGTGAAAAGGCAGCCCTTTTCTGGGGTTAAAAACACATATAATTGTCTCACATAAGCATATGCATCAGAGAGAATTTCCACATGCTTCTCCACAAAAGTGCAAAAATGACAAATCAAACTACTTTTCAGACACCACCTGAAGTGTGACCTTGTGTTTGCAGGGGCTGCTTCAGGATATGAAGCAGATTTCATTTGATAATTGGTCTTTGCAGCACAGGAGTAGAAAAACAAGGCTTACTGGCAGTGAAATCAGAAAAGTAGGCAAAAGATAGATCCTGAAATCCCTGCTGTGAACATTTTTAATTTGCTAGTTTAAGAGATGGGATCTTCCTGACAAGACAGTGTACTTTTATACATTTGTGTAAGAGCCTGGGAGTAGAAATATTCCTGCAGCAAATAGATAGCAGTTATTTTCCTTTGATAGAATTTTTTATCTTTTTAATACACTGAGAAAGTAACCCCCACAGTCAAATAAACAAAAAGTTATTTACCATTTAGACTTATCAGTGTCTACCTGTAGCATCATGTGCTCTGGTTTATTTCCCATCCCACAGAGTACTACTGCCTGCCAGGACAGATTTTCTGCTTTCAGACTTTGGAAACACAACATCTGACTCCTTATACAACAATTTTCTTTTTTTTTTTGGATGCAGCCTACTAGAAGGAGGAAAAGGTTCCTACACTGGATCAAATTTCTAATCAAAGGAAGAAAACTGATTTATTTTCTTAAAATCATCTGACTATCTTGAAAGTACCATTAGATGCAGCTTTTTGTGGGGTAGTCTTTTCCTAAAATCACAGCCTAGAGGTTATCATGTGAAACAGAGAAAGTTAAATAGCCATTTTTTTGAGATTTAGTTAAATACAATTTTCTGAGAACTGAACTTCAGTATAAATTCTCTTTAATTCAGTAAATCAAAAACATCTCTGATAAATCTGTCAATATTTTCAACTTATGTTTCCTGTAAACAAGTCTGACTATTCTTCCAAGCTTGTATGAAAAACATTTGCAATCAGAATAACTGAATAACTTCCTTGAAATGCTTAAACATTAGTAAAATTCTATGCCTTTACCTGCATTAACTCTGTAGGCATTTTATGTGCAAAATGTATATTAAGTGTTCACTCCTATGAGTAAAGAGGTGCTTCCTTGAGCCACAACAATATATATCTCATTATTTTATAATCTCTTTACAGAGTAGTACAGATTTGAAATATGAAATTTTCCAGTCTACTGATCTTTATACTCTGCTTCCATCTCAAGAATTTATATCCGTAACATGCAACTTCCTCCTCCCTCTTATTTGTGACCTCATAAAGGCGTCACAAAAATGAAAGCAAGTTTATTTTTTCCATCCGCATCACTAGGTAAAATAAAAGATATTACCCACCTGAATAAGTTCTGTAATATCCTTAGACTATCATGACCACAACATCCTACTTTATTTTAACAAGTACAGTCAACTTGTAAAAAGAAATGTTTTTTACTTCTATTTTATAATGACACCTTGAGATGTAGAGCCAGTTGTGATGAAGGAAACAAAAAACCTCTTATATTTGTGGCTCTAAAAGAGCCCAAACATCGACCTTCATTGAACTGTATTCAGTTCTAACAGAATTAATATTGCTCAAAGCTAAGCTGGCCTTCCCTGATATTTTAAAAATAATATTTCTTTTTTAAAAATTTATATTTCTTAGCAAAAACTAATTCCATCCAAAGCAGCAGGCTTATGCAAAGTTGCCTTACGCTTGTTGAAACAATAAAAAAAAAAACAACAAAAAAAACCATTTTGACCATCAGTGTTGTGATAATAGGATTTAGAGAACACTTAATGCTTCTCAGTGGTAAGCACCACATCATTTGTCCACAGTACCCAGAGTGTAAGTAGAAGTTTTGTGTTACCTGTGTGGGCTCCCTCTGCCCCATTCCCCCCAGTGTTAGGGGAGCCACAGCTGTGACAGGAATTCTCACTGAGGTTCTTACAAAGTAAGGATAAATGAGTTGCTGCAGAAGACAGACTCCTCAGGCACCTTTCAGTGAGATACATATATATATATACACACTTTTTGTGCAGCACAAGACTAACCCTCCACTCAGCAGTAAAAGATTTCTGCAAGGTTAAACCAAGAACTGCGTTGGGCAGAGGGAGTCAGTGGCCAGAAAATGAGTGCCAGTCTTGACCAAAAAAGAAGGAATGGGAAAGTCCAGACAAGGACAGAGGAATAGTCAAAAGGACCACACTTCTGAGTGGCAGCAAACTGTTTACATCAGCTTAGGTCTACATGGTAAAAATCATTCTTGTCAAGCAACAGATGGCCGGTGACTGACGTGTGTTGAAGTACAACAATGGTTTATGGTCGATGCTGGCCAGAAAAAGGTGTATTTTGAATCACAGATGAGGTTGAATTTTCTCTCATCCCAGTATAAACATGGAAGTTTGTAGGTGATTTTTGTAGGTGAAATTTGGGATAAATTCTTAGGGTAAAAATGTAAGTAACTCAGACACCCAACTGATATTTTGAGGTTCTAGGTTTGAGCTGCACTTGTGTCAATTTTCAGATCCCCACTGTTAAAACTAAGTTCATGCATTACAATTTATTAATTTGTTAGGAATATAAAAGAACCCAAACCACCCGTATTTTCCTTCTGAAAAAAAAAAAAAAAACCCAACAAAATACAAATAGGAAAAAAAATAAAAATAAATGGACTAATATTGTAGTGTCTTAAGTCAAAGCCTGAAGGAATGAATAATTGTGGGACTAACACGTGCAAACTGAGCGCAACGGGTAAAGACTATTCAGGTATTAATCGCAAAGTGCTAGAAAGAGTCTAGATGACAACGTAAATACCCACTGGCAAACATGATTTGAAAAGCCTTCACTTTGCATTTCAAGTTTCCATGCAAGCTTAATAAAAGCAAAAATGAAAAAAAATCTACTGATTCTTCTTAAGCAATAGAACAGAGGACCAAGACTCTGCCAGTTCAGATAACTTTAGGATGGGGCCCTGGCGTTGACAACAAAAAAATAGCATAACAAAAATGCATAAACTGCTTTGAGCTTTCTTATTTTTATTATCTCCTGATCAGTGAGAGTTCTCAATCACAGAAAGGGTTTTGGGGATCTTGCACACAGAACCACAAGAAACTATTGAAATCAGAGTTGTTTCAACAAAAGCTCTTCCACAAGAGGATAGCTTAGATTCTTCTCCTGAAAGGCAAAACATATCCTGAGGATTTCTACCGCACCTGAGCAAGGGGGTTTTGAGGGTCTTCTTGCTTGCTTCCCTTAACAACAGCGGAAAAGTTGTGCAGCTGGTGGCTGCTTTGAAAGAGAAATGGAAAACATGCAGAGGCATTTGTACTTGATGGTTCCTGGGTTAGCTGAGAAGCACCAGACAGTCTAAAAAGTAGACAAAATGTGCAGTAAGGTGTTTCCAAGGTGAGCATTGGTGGCCTCCTCTTTCAGGCATATTTGGGGCTTTTAGGTTTTGGAGCCAGTATCTTAAACTCCCTCTGCCAAATCCTTTGCAGGGAGCATCCTTTCTGGTTTGTGGATCTGAACGAAACAAAACAATCTGTTTTTCTTCATTAAGCCTATCTAATAAGAAAACCTGGCAGCAAGCTGAAAGTAGGTAATTTGAAAAATGTAACATCTAAGGGCTTTTCTTCTTCATGAGCTTTTAAAAAAATTCCATGTAATTGAAGATTTGCAAAAACTGTAATTTGTATGCAGTAAGATTTTAATGGAAAATTTCTACCAAGTAGTTGATTTACAGAGTGTCAAGCACCAAAAGCTTTATCTGAAATCAATAAAGACTTCTTGTTCATCCCATTTCAGGTAATTAAACCTTGCATGACTTCTTTGAGAATATTATATGCCATTTTATTCAGTTTCGTAGTTGTTGTCAGACTATCCCAATTTCCACAGAAGTTGTTTTTGTGGTATTTGCTTCTTTCCACCAGCCATTCTGAGAAACTAGTTTTCAGCCTACAATTCCTTAATAAACAATTAACATTTCCATGCAATTTAGTGTGGAGGAATTTAAAAAGTAAGAGCCTAATTTTGCTGTTACTCAGTTGGATGAAAGTGTTTTGTCTGAAGAATAATTGTTGTCAAATATCTAATGGAAAAGAGTTTAAAAGGAAGGCTGTGCTTTCTATAGAGCAAAAACAATCTTTGAACTTACATTTGAAATTCTTTCCAACACAAGCACGTTTTACAAATAGCTGGCAGTTGTCTAAATAACTAGGGTTAATAAATGATCTGAAGAATAACAGGGAGCTGGTTTCAGTTTTGCTTGCAAATATATTGCAATCTCTGTTTCACTGATGACTGTTAAGTGAAAGTTCTTTCAACTTCGCAAGTTAAAAAGGGCAGAATAAACTATAAACTATGTTACAGGTGATCCAGTGCCCTGCAAGTTGTTGGCCCACATAATTCATTGCATTCCGTCTGTCGAGCCCAGCCACAGCTTCACAGCGTGTTGGGTGCTTATAAGCTGCAACAATTGTGCACATACGGTACATCACTTTCTACATCACTACACGTGATAGAAAACATCAGACCTTTACTTCTGTTTCTTCTGAAGTGGAGACAACGGAGACAGAGCACCTTTGAATATGACAGTGATCTGCTTGCATTCCTTTCTCAGCTTACATCTGCCTCATTTTCTCAAGGCTTTGACCAGACAGCTTAAACATGGCTTTTCACAGATCATATTCACTCAGAGACAAATGAGGCACGACCAGTTTTTGTCTCTAAAGTGTCCAGGATGGCAGTGACAGAAAGGCATAAGCATCCGTTGCAGACAAGCAGCTATTGAACCTGTCAGCCATGGCCAGTTGTGCAAGAGCCTCAAGAGAAGGCACTTTTTTTTCTTTCCGTAAAGAAGATGGGTATCCAGTGCTAAAAGAAATTACAGACTGGGCAACTCAGAGTTTTTAAGATAGGACCCTGCCTCTTCCTGCTGTTTTATTATTCATAGTCTTCTTGAGTTTGGCTTTATCACTTAGACCTCCTCTTTGAATTTCAGTATCCAAGACTGTGATAAAAGGTATGCCATGCTGAATGTCTAAAATGTGTATTTGTGAAATATGCAGGAAGAAATTATTCTATGCATAAAACCAATTTATAACACATTAGAACCTGGACAAATTTCTACAAAAGTGACTTGAAAGCAATTATTTTAATTATTTAATCACAGATTTATTTGACTATGTCTCATATCTATGTGCATTATTAGCTACCATAATTTTTCATGTAGGAAAGACAGAGGCTGTGATACATAAGGATGATAGGTAATATGAACTAAAAAAGGTCAAGTCTAAAGTGTTATTTGATATTTTCTAGAATCCATTGTTTTTTTTCATGAAGGAAAAGAAACCAAAACAAATCACTTTTACCCAGTCTGCGGATTTTATTTTCTCTCACTTTCTTATTCTCGGCCTTCAGAAATAATAAACTGGTTGTATCTGCTGACATTTTTCTGGAAGATTGATCTTCTCAGTCACACAGATTTTGCAAACATAATACCAGTTTGCATTTATATAGCTCATTTCATCTCAAAGAATCCCAAAACCTTTTACAAATTTAATGCAGTGGAGTATATACTCACTCCACATTGAATACAGGCATCTCCAGAACAAAGTATACTATGTGACTAGCAGCAGTTTCAGAAAAGTAAGAGAGAGTTATTGTATCACCTTAAAAACGCAAGACAAAATTTAATGTGGCTGCGTGATATCAGTAAAACTATGCATCGATCTCTGTTTTCTAATTAATGAAAGCAGAGGATGTTCCATAATCTTGGAAAAACTCTACCAAACCTTGGCATTAAGGTGGTAAAAATGACCTTATCGGGCTGGTCAGGAGCTCTTTCAAAGTTGCATTTTGTTTCTGAGACCGACAAGCATCTAGAAAAAGTTTAAGAACAACCAACCAACCACATAATATTGTTTTTCCCTAGGTCTTGGCCAACCTCAAGGAGGATCAAAGATTTCTGCAGATAAAATTATGTTTTATTTAAAAACCATCCACAGAGTTTTCCTTCATAGACTTGTCTAATTCCTCTTCATACCCATGTGCTTTATTAGTATTGTTAATTAATTTATTAATATTATTACTATTATTTAATATTAATATTCTCATTCTAGTTCTCATTCATATTCTCATCATTATCTCTGGCTCACTGAGGAAAGATGTTTAATTTCCACACAGTGAAAACTGTCAAAGTCCACTTAGAATGAACCCCAAACCAAGTGATAGGTATTACCTCTTTTATTTTATGTCCCTTCACTCTTTTATGAAAAGAAACAGTGAACTCATTATTTAATGACTTTCTCCACAGTACTTTTAGAGGTCTCCATGTTGAGGCAAAGATTTGGTGCTCAGTTTGCCAGCTGCAGATGGAGGTGCAGATTGAGCTCTGGGTGGGAGCCCACAACAAGAGGCCAAGAACTGCCAACCTTTTGGTTAACAAAGGGCACAAAGACAGGTGGTGACAGCCAGGTGGATGGACACTGAGAGACACAGCAGGAGTGGAGGACTCAGGAGGAAGAGCAAGACTTGTGAGACTTGCGCACGCTTGGACCACGAGGGGATAAAAGCCAATTGGTCCTCCTGGAAGGCACCAGCTCGAGTACTTTCTGTGTTACTTCGCAAAGAATAAATGTTTTTATGGAATGAGACATCTGTGATTGTGCCATAGGAAACCCAAGGTCAAAGCTGTGAGGAAACCTGCTCTGGCTGCATGTGAGTGGAGTGTGTGGGGAGTCAAGACGGGCACCCGTTGGCTCACTGGAGCTGCTGAGAAGGAGGTCCCAGCAGTGGAAGCCTCTGGCACTGGGAGTGTGACTGCCAGAAAGTCTCCTGCATGGTCAGACTGGGAAGTTTCCTTAACATCTATTATACATCTCCTCATCTGCCTCTTTTCTACAAGTGAAAACCACGTATTCTCTTTACTCATTTCTCTGCTCTCACTCCATACTCAGCTGTGGCTGCTGCCGGTTTTTGTCACCGTCTCCAGTTTTACCACATCTTTTAGATGGAAGGAGCCTGGATTGCAGTCACTGGTCAGCTTAGAAGGACACCAGGGCTTTACTCACTGGCATACTAATATTCCCATTTTTTATCTCTATTTCTTAGTTAGCATATTTTGAATAAACTTGAGCTGTGAGAAGCCTCCCAGTTATGAGACAACCAACATTTTGAAGAGCACGTGTTATCCAACACAGCACTGCAAAACTCTGTCTCGGTCCAGGCATCTGTCAAGACCTGTCGATCCTGGCTCACTCTGCACAGGACACTGCACTGCTGTAGAGATAGCAAGGCACAGCACTGCTGGGTGGGAAGCAGGTGGGAGGAGGTCTGTAGCAAGGAAGAGTGCTGGACAACATGGATAGGTAATCTCTGAAACTGCTGCAGCGTGTGCATGGATCAAGCCCTGAAAATCAAGGATAAGAATTGACTGTGAGATTTCAGCAACACAGCTGAGATTTCCCCCTCTATATCTGTGTAAGGTATTTAATTTTTCTTTTACCAGTGAACATATTTCTCACAGATGCTTAATCATTTTTAGTAACAGCATTTATCATTTGTCATTTTCCAGAATGAAGAGATCACAGAATACCTCAGGCATGTTTTCGCCAAAGCAGTGCAAACAGACCCATTTGTCTGTCTTATTTCTCTGTATATTTAAAATCAGTCATCCTATTTCCTTCCTACCCAGCAACTTTCCTTCCTACCTTGCAACCCACGCTTCCACTTTTCCTCTGCCTTCTTAGATTTTATGCTTATAACCATTTTTGCACACTTCTAAAACCTAAGATATTTACATATCTAATTTTCAAGTAATTCACTTTGACCAAAATCCTGTCATTCAGATTATCTTTCTCCAGTGATGTTTTCCTGCTCTTCTTTTTTTTGTATCTAAATTGTATTATTTTTCCACTTTTCAGTTAGGCTTATGCAAAACTCCAGTTGTAATGTTCCTGGCTCTACTATAAAAATTTGTGTGCTTCCTCCTATATCATTAATGGACAAATTAAAAAAATGGACCCTACACCAACTCCAGACTGCTTTCTGCTCTCACCTCCGCCACTGCATGTTACTACATAGTTTCATTACACCTGTTTTATGCTTCTCTGTCACTATTGATTTCATTAATGTTACAGGATTAAAGTAAAAACCATTTTGGATTTTTTTTAATAGGATTCACATGTACTTTGGATACAACAAGAGGTGTTTTCTCTACTGAGAATAGTTATTTCTAGCACTTCTCATTCTTCAGAAGAAACTCATGCATAAACTCAAATAACTATTCCATGGTGAAATAACATCACATTCATGATAGAGTATTCAGAAGGACAGTTTTCTTGTTGTAAGAATAGAAGAAGTCCTGTCAGAAGCAAATGCTTGGAGTAGAGCCCTAAATGCCAAGCATTTTCAAAGATGTACAAGTTTAAGAGGTCTTTTATTTTAATATGAATGCTCACTTGAAAATGTATACTAGAAATCTTTGCATAAAATTCTTTGCACACTGTGCTAGAAAGCCTTCTAACTACAGGATTATTCCAAACCTTGACACAACCTTGCCCATCCCCTCACATTGGAAACTTAAACCTGGAGAAGTGGGGGAAATCCATGTATTACTGAGTGTTTTCCTATTCAGAGTTCACTCAGGTGGCCAAGGGATCAGCAATATTCATCTGAGGTTTCTGTGACTAGATGGAGCCACCCAGAAGGCAGGTCCTTGGGGCTGACCTGTGCAGGGCCAGGAGCTGGGCTTCAGTGGTCCATGTGGGTCTCTTTCAGCTGAGGACATTCTATGATTCTGTGATTCTATCACCCAACACAGGTTTCCCAGTCCTGCTTTTTGCTGGCCTCAAGCTCGTCCACCTCCAGCTGACCTTGCATATAGACACGGTGATACGGGGCACGTGCTGAGAATGCTAAGGGAATGAGGATGCAAAGGGAATGGGGATGTTAAGGGACATATTATCATAGCTAACACACCCTGAGGACATGCACTGTGGTGCAATCCCTAGCTGACCATTAAATGAGGTTTGTGTTTCATTCTTAGTCACCACTTATTCAGAGCAGTACAAGGACAGAAACAGCAGTTTATTTAGATTTATTAGGACAAAATAATCAACCAAGGAAAATGTGACTACACTAAGAGTTAAAGCAAGTCTTATAAAGAGAAAAGTTATTTCCTAAAAACTTGAAAACTTACCAATTTGTAGATAAGAATTTAGCCTTATTTTTGATTATATTTATAGGTACATAATGGAAACAAGGAAAACAAGATAAAGTGTTGTAAATAAATATTATGTATGTGCTCAAAGAGGGCAGAGAGAATAATTAGGGGGGTTTTAATGTATTCTTTGTGAATGAAAATGCTGATTGCAGAACAGCCCGTAGGTACTAACGGTGAATTAAAGCTCAGAGTGCTCAAATCCGCTAGGTTCTTTAAGGCCCCTCACAGGATTTCTCATATCGTGTTAAACTTCAGATTTGTTGACAAGAATGAGAAATTGTTGTTCTCATCTTCCCATCATAAGTAAATGCTGGGAAAAGGGGGAAGCAGTTGCGAGGTTTCTTAGTATGTAAGGTGCTTGTACTTACTGTGTCTTAAAATGGAGAACAATGGGCTGATGAAAAGGATAGAAAAAAAAGAAACAGCTGCACCTGACAGAAATTCCACATTCTGGTAATGAAATCATGTTGTCTGCCAGAAATTTCTCTTCTTTGTTTCATAAAATCTCTGTCTTTCACAGGTGCTGAAATGCAGCTATACATATGCTACTGTGGCACCATCTGTACAAATAAGTGACTTTGAAATGTTATTTTTCAGAAACATAACATATAAAACATGTTCATTCTAATCAGGAAAATATTAAGAACATGATATACAGTCTCATCATGCATCTTTCAAGTAGGGACACCCACACAGAGCACCTGCTGCCCATCACAACAAATCAATTCATCCTCACCTCTGAACTTAGCTGCATACAAAATAGAGCAGCAAACTGAGAGACTGGAATACCTTTTAGTCTGCCTGTAACGGCAGCTGGGATTAAAACTAACAACAACAATGAAATAAAGAGACAGATACGTAAAAACTGCAGGGCTTATGGGTTGTTCATATGACCAAACTGCCTTTAAAGAGCGCCATTCATTACATTATCCCCTAAATACTATTTAGAAAAAAAAGATTGTCAGTTTTATGTCAACCATTTTAGATTAAACCAGTAACTATTAAACTTGCTTATCTGACAGTTCATGGCCACAGCTTGAATGAAGGTCTCCTTTCCACAATTTCAGCTAATCTTTGGTTTGAAGGAGAACATTTAGTGCTAAGTCGAAGGAGAACATTTAGTGCTTAGTCAAATAAAATAACAAATTTATGATTTCTTTTTTCTAAATCCTAAAAAAGAGTAAAACATATAACAGGATCATACTTTGATTTTAAAATGTCCTTCACTTTGTTCCTGTAAAGTTGGAGTTAATAAAAAGGTATGGAATTCAAATTCATCCTCAGTTCCTGAACATCAATATGGTGAATAAGTTTTTAGATATTAGCAGGCTGCAGAACTAGGGAAAGAGTTCAGATGAATCATTAATGAAGAAACAGCCCATCTTATTAATGGGATGCATCTTTCCCTTCCTCATTGGCTTTCTGTATTTTTCGCAAGGTTGGGGATTTCTACTCTTACTTGACTGCTACTGGAAGCGTAAATCTCAAGAGATGCATCTCAGACACGGGCAGAGTGAACCCTGATAACCCATAAGCACAGCGCAGTTCTCAAGCGCTAGTGTAGCACGGAAATTCAATTTTTAGGGGAAAAAAGAAAATATAAAACTAAGTTTGAGGTTACTCCAATCCTCCACGAAACTAGTAATCCTGCTAATTACATGAAATTGTTCAAATTTAAGAGAGGTGAAAAAAAAAGTTGTTTCTATATCATTTCTCCAAACCATTCCCCAAGCACTCATTACCAGTCATAAAAACATTCCTATTGTTACTACTTTCTTTTTTTTTGGTAGATATTTTGAGATTAAAATTAAAAAAAAAAAAAAAAACCCAAAAAAATCAGCATATATTGCCCTGGTTAAATTATTCAAATATATGCTATAAAACAAGAACATCACAATTTTTACTGACTTGAGCAGGCACTGTCTTTGGACATAAAAGTGATTAAACAAAGTCACATTTCTAATGCATGACTTAAAAATTCAACACCTGAACTTTTAGTCAACTTGTGCAATGAACTCTCTGCATTTATAGCCTGTCTCTGATTATCCTAGAAGGTTATGCATTCCAAAATATATATCTTTGGATTGTCTAAATTTAATTTTACTATGCTCTCTCTCAGAGAATACTGGCCCTTAATTTATGTTATTCAGTTATTCCAGGTAGGCATTTGATATTTTATTTGCAGCCATATGTGTCTTTGACCTACTTCAATGGCATGTTGAAAGAAGCTTTGAGATATTTAATCACAACTCGGAAAAGTGAAGACTAAGGGATTTTTTGCACTTGTTTCTTGTCTAAGTATGTTTGTCAGATCTAAGGGCTCTTAGTTCAAAGAATTAGCATCACTTTAAACCATAGAATCATAGAATGGTATGAATTGGCAGGGACGTTAAAGATCATCTGGTTCCACCCCCTCTGCCATGGACAGGGACATTTCCCATTAGACCAGCTTGCTCGGAGAATACCCATCCAACCCGGCCTTGAACACCTCCAGAGATGGGGCATCCACAACTTCCCTGTTCAACATGCTCCAGTGCCTCACCACCCTCACACTAAAGAATTTCCTCCTAATATCTAATGTAACCCTGCCCTCTTTCAGTTTAGACATTCCCTCTTGTTTTATCACTACATGTGCAAGTCAGAAGTCCTCACCAGCTCTTTCGTAGCCCCTTTAGGTACTGGAAGGTGCTATAAGGTCTCCCCAGAGACTTCTCTTCTTCAGGCTGAACAACCCCAGCTCCCTCAGCCTTCCCTCATAAGCAAGGTGCTCCATATATCTGATCATATTCTTGGCCCTCCTCTGGCCTTGCCCCAGCAAGTCCAGGGCCTTCTTATGTCGGGGGTTCCAGAGCTGAATGCATCCCTCCAGGTGCAGCATCATGAGAAAGTAGTAGAGGGGGAGAATCTGTATCAAACAACTTCTTCAGGACCTGGACACCAGCAGCAGCTCAGCTATCAGAATACATGAATTCTATAGAGAGATTCCTGATGCATAAATTACCTACATATCCCCATGTCTATAATTACTGGCTAGCTAGAAAGCTTTCACAATATACATATGTAGCTGAAAACCTCTATTGGCGCATTAAACTATTTTTCATTAAAAACTTACTTTTAGTGAAGAAAAACAAAATTTTATGTACAAGATGGTGCTGCCCCCGAAGTATTTAAGTATTGATTACTCCCTTTTGGCTAAAACAGGTGGTTACTCCCAACAGATGGCACTGCAGAACACATGAATTTTGAAAGCCATAGTGTGTGTTATTTCTTAGAAAGTTAAAGAGAAGTTGTCTACCCTATTCACGCCATCCTTTTTTGTGATGAGACACCAGATTCTGCCTTCCACCTCCATCCCTTTCCTTTCTGTCATCTTTGTTAGCTGGACTCCAAAGGAGCTTTTTATTAATTTGACTGCTAAGTTAGCATACAAAACACTCTCGTTGCAAGCCAGGACATCAGATACAATTAAGTAAAGATTTTCCATATTAACTTCAAATTAAGTCATTCCATTGTCAGAAGTGAGTTTGCAATTTAAAGAAGAAGTAATTTAAATAAATGAAGAGCTTACTCTGATTCCTGTAAAATAAAGCTTCTTATTAAACATTTTGATCATCTAACGCAAAAAAAAAAAAAAAAAAGTAATAAGATATTCAGGCAGGGTTAGATTTTTTTTTTTTTTTGAGGGGATGTAATTGAAATATAATTTGGTTTGTTAATTACAGGTTATTTTCATTCACGAGCTATGAGTTTCCGTCAATATATCAGGCATCACAGTGGCTGTTATTGGTTGCAGGACAAACAGGTCTTTATTAAACCAGTTCAAGAAATCTGAAGTCATCTCCATGAGATACCATTCTTTCGTTACCATTCAAACAGCAAGAGCTGAGAGTAGTCTCACTGGAATATTCTTGAACTAGGAGGCCAACTGAATCTTAGTTTCAAGAGAACATATTTTTCTAACTTAAAGGCATGAGATAGTATATTTTCACAGCACATAAGAGTCTGAGAAGAAGGGTGAACATCATACAACAGAAAATATGAAATATAAAACTCCCTCAGACAATCAGAAATCCAGAGGGGTTTGATGGGAAATAGGTTGCCATATGGTTCAGAAGGAGGTCACTGCTTAGTTGAAATTTTTATAGAACGGGATAAGACAAGGTTGTATCGAAATTTTAAGGCATGAATCTTGAGCCCTGGCTAAGACTATAAAGTCTAAGTCCCCAAAGCTTAAAAAAACACACAAAAAAACCCAAACAAACCAAAGCAAAACAAAAACCCCCACCCAACAAATCCCAAAATCCAAACAAACAAACCTAGACTAAATAAAATGTATAGAGAAGCCTTCCCAACTTACTCAAAAGTAATCAGTGAATATTTGCTAGCAGTAAAGAAATAGTTCATGTTTTCAGAACAGAAGTTTTTACAATGCATTTCTTTTTTTTTTTTTCCTTAAGGAAGAGAAGCTACCAAACGTATACCTAAGCTGTATTCTAAATCTTTCCTGACAGCATTTCCTGCGCATAGCACTTCTGATAAATTTTGTCTTCAGTAAGAAACTTGGTATTTCATAATTGGTAAACACGATTGTGTCCTTTTCTGTAGTTATTAAAGTGTTTATTAATGCAAGATTAGAAACAATTCAAAAGACCTGTCAGGTTGAAGAGTGTTAACCCTACTTTGTATCATCTCTAACTAGATTTACAAAGGAAAACTGAGACACCTCGATCATGAAGCGTGGTTGTACAGAAGTGATGATGTCAACAGAAAAAAAAGCTCCGAAAAGACCTTTGTCACATCTATATTTCATAAGTCAGACAGTCAGTTCTATATTAATTTTTAAGTAGTCAGTGCTTGCCCTTCCACAGCATTTAGAGTAATGAATGCAAGGAGCAAATAGAGAGGTAACTCATAAGTGCTTTTGACAACTCTAATTTTCAAACACCTGATCTAGTCACAAATGATAACTACTGTGAACAGAGATGCAAGGTCAGGGTGCGCAGGTGCTACCAGCTGAACTGACAGTTTCATTGTCCTTCCTCCTGTGTTGGTGGTTTTGGTTTGGTTTGGTTGGGTTTATGTGGGGTTTTTTTAATTAGCAATTGAAATAAAGAAAATGCAGTTAATATCAGAATTACAAAGGTACTTCTTTTATGCAAAAAATATACTTATATTTTAAAAATAGAAAATGTGTATCGTATATAATAATTTTGATATAGATACCTAGTTCTTTTATAGTTATAAAAAATGTTACATCTTCTTTAAGCAGTCTTCTAAATTCAGGCCTATCTCTAAATAAAAAGAAAATTAACCATGCAGTGCATTTCTGAATATGTAGGTTATATGTTTTAGGGCATCTGTGTACTTGCAAACTATCTATAAGTACCACACAATAATTTCCCTGATGCTTTAAAACAGCCTTTGCCTAGAGTACTTCTTAAACTACTTGCATTTTCAGTTTTCCAGCTGTTAGGGAATAGGCTTGGAATATCAGCATCTTAGAGGAAATTTCTGCTTTTTTCAGCTTTTGATGCCTAAACACGTACATATTATTTATTCTTTCCATATCTTATATGTGTATCACAATACAGTTGCAGTTAAAAAGACTTCAAATTTGAAGAATAACTATGGCGTGTTTAAATTCTTCACAGGAATCTTCACACTGGAACACCTGTGATATGTACTTATAACCAATGTTGAACAATCTATATATATTTTCCCCACAAGCAAATCGAACTAACTCTTTCAACTCTGAAATTTACTTAGTGACTGGAATTAGAAATACTAACACCACATCATCAAGCTGTCAGCTGAAGGGCACTGCAGTAGCATAGAAAAAGAAAGAGTTCTTTTTATTTCAAACCTCTGGTGTATTGGAGCCTTGACAGCAATAAGAGTAGAAGGAAAGGCTTTTCTTGAGAGCATTTGTTTTTATTTCATTAGGTCGTATTCAGAAGCCAAAGCCACTACCAGCTCTTATTTAAACAATCCAAAAGTCTCCATGTCGACAAGGCAGCAGGACCACAGACACTGTGAGAATGACCACCTAATTCTTGGAACAGCATGTGAGGGATTCTTTGTGTGAGCATCCGCCAAAAGTCTGCCTGTTGCTGATTTAGACTGAGAAAACTTACCTGCAAGACTGGTAATGGCAGGGTGAGATGCGTCATGGAGAATTTTAGACAATAATCAGATTTGCAACAGAGATCAAATCAGATTTGTATTTTACTCTCATGTATAAGAACTGCCTGGTGGAGAAAGTGTGCTGGCTTTAAGTCTGATGAGAGAAGAAAGAAGTCATACGATAAAATTGCTAGTATATTGGATGAATATTATATCCTTCTGTTCAGAAATACTTACAAAACACACTTTTGCCTCCTATTTCAAACCTAAATAAATATATGGTGGAAAAACCCGCTAAAGGTGTGTGCTCCCTCTGATAACGTTGACATGATTGCCAGATTTTATGCAAGAATTATATAGGATCACTTAGCAGCATAAGGGATTGTGACGCATCAAAGAAGTTGCAATCTAACACGACTTATCACTTTAAAAAAGCCTTTGTAGAGGTAAGACCATGTAAGGTTATCAAGCCACCACTACCCGACATTTAGGGTCACAGGACTGCTAACAACACCAGCCCTGTCAGCATTGGATGTCAGCCACTGGTGAGATGCCAGAGCTACCACAGGGGTCACAAACAACCTGAAGGAAACCATAGCACACCTCTGTGTGTGAAAACTGGCAGACATGAAAACAGTCCAACGTGAAGGAGAGCAAGTATTCATATCTGACCTGGACTACATGAAAAAGAGAAAACTGCATTATCACATCTACCTGTACTACTGGATCATAAATAGTCAAAGATTAACCCATGAACTGCTGTGACAGTCATCTAAGATAAGTTACACAGGTATGTTTTGAATCACTTCTTAGAATCATAAAATGGTTAGGATTGCAAGGGTCCTTTAAAGGTCATCTAGTCCAAACCCCCAGGGACTTCTTCAGCTAGATCAGGTGGCTCAAAAACCATTCAACCTGGCCTTGAATATTTTCAGGTATAGGGCATCCACACTCTGAGCATCCTCATAGAAAAAAAAATTTCTTCCTAATGTCTAGTCTGAATCTACCCTCCTTTAGTTTATAATTTCCCCTTTTCCTATTGCTGTAGATACCAGTAAATTGTTTTCATCTTTCTTTTAAACCCCATTTAATTATTGAGAGGCTGCAGTTAGGTTTCCCCAAAGCCTTCTCCAACTCCAGCATCTAACAGAGCTGTATCCATATCAGATACTTCATATTTGCTCAGCATACGAACAAATACAGGTTTGAAAGACACAGAACTAATTTCCTAAGCTACTTCACATCCAAAGCCAGCACTCACCCTCATAAAAGCAAGCAGGAAGAACTACTAATCCTGTCAAATATCACTGCACTAAATAAGCATTATTTCAACACAAGCAATTAGGCAGGTAAATTTGTAAACAAAACAACCCTGCTCCAGCAGAGCAGATGTATGGCCGATGTCCAAGCAAGCATTTAGTACAACCACAATGATCTCCAAATTTATTCCTAGGTTGGCCATTTTCAAACCTGAGCAAACTAGCCAACCCTCTGGATAGGAAAATGAAAGTTTGCTATGAAAATCTTACATTTTGCATGCCTCCTAGGAAAAACTAATATAAAGGGAAAAAAAAAGGAAAAAAAATACAACCAAAGATGACCTCTTTTTTTTTCTGATGGGTAAACTATTTGGAATGTATTAGTTCCTTTGTTATTCCTTAACTGCTTGTTTTCTTTTTTATATTTTGCTGCAGAAAAATCAAGGAAGAGGAAAAAGGGGCTGGAAAATCAGTAAAAAACATAAGAAGGTATGTTTCAAAATTCTTTTATTTAAAAAATGAAAATTTATTTTAGAGAAAACATAAATAAAATTAAAATTTTACTGGTTCTTCAAATAATTTTTCTGACATAATGAAACGGACCTGGCATGGCTTAATGACCTAATCAACATATACATACATTTATCCATATGTCTGTACATATGTGTATCTTTACATACATCCAGACAATGTATAGCTCCCTATGAATAGATAATTTAATTTATTCAGGTATAATTTATGTGTTTTTCCTGATAACGGCAATACATCTGGATAGGTAGTGAAGTTTCAATTAAAGTGGTGTAAAACCAAGTCACAGGACAACACCATTAATCTGAATGGAATACTTCGAAAGGTGCAGAATGCAATGTGGAAAGTAACTATTCCTTAGCTCTATCCCTACTATTACTGGATAAAATTATGATCTATAGATGACAGGGGCATACTCATATTTTACAGTTACAAGTTATCAGATTTTTATTAAAAAAAAATACTAAAAAATTTTTGCATGGATACACTAACTTGTCTCATGAAAGATGCAAGTTCAGACGGCAGATGGAATCTTTTTCCCACAGAGAAAGTAATTGCTGAGAAAAAGCAGTATGTTTGGAGGGGGCTTTTTCACTTTCATCATCAGTCAAATAACAGAACTGCTGCATCTCTGGGGTGTTTTTCTTCCCATGAAGTTTTCTATCAGTGGGAAAAATGCAAAAAAGCTTTACAAAAGAGAGTTAAATGGTTCTCCAGGCAATTCGATAAAAGGTGTTTATCTCTCTTGATTCCATTTTCTTTATTCTGGATATTCTTTCGTATATAAGACCCAAAAAACATCTCCTAGCATCAAGTGGCCTAATGCAAACTGCTTCAAATATTTCCAACAAATATTTTCCTTTCGTTTTAGTTTCAACTATGAGAAAAATACCATCTTCTTTGATTAAAAAAAAAAAAAAGGTAACTGGGCACTTTGCCTGCTTCACACTTGCTCATAAAAGGGAAGTTTGATACCTGTACCAGGATCATGCCACCAGGAATTCGAGATGGAGCTCATATCAGTTCCACTTCAGGTAACAGCATCTGCTTTTGTCCAGCAGTATGAGAAACTCAAACTGCTCATTCTATGGTAGAGAAAGAACTCATAAGTAAATCACCACCTTCTGTTAATATAGAAGACCAAGAAGCCTCACAGACAGTGGAAATTCCATCAAGTAACACATTTAAAAAATAATGCATAGAATTTCAAGGGAGTGATCTTAGCCATTTACATGCTTTATATTTTGAATATGTTTAGAAGAAAAAATATTAGGATGCCAAAACCCATTATCTAGAATCCACAACTTGTTGAAATAAGTACTCACAAAGATGCAGAGCGGCATGAATAAAGATGAGAGAGAAGTAAAGTGTGCATGCACAGTAATAAAACAGCTAAAAAAAAAATCACAAGGCAACAATGTAGCTAAAGTATTGATTGTCAACATAAAAGAAAAGTGATCCCTTTTTGAAGTTATTGAGGCCCCTTCAGCTTTACCTAATTTACCATATACTCTGTGGCAGATGAGAAAGATGGTTCATTACTCAGCAAAGATTATGGCATAAGCAGGAGCAAGTAAAACAATATGGAATTTGAAATATCTTGAGCTTGAATAAGAATTCCCAATTAAAGAGAATACTTTGAATAAATTTTAAAGCGGGGATAGAGATGCCATCTTGTTAAGTTCCAGTGCATTTTCTCCCAGCATTCAGAGTTAAAAAAAATATCACTTCTTCCATAATTCTACAAGGCTGTTCTGAGACATCTCTATTTCTATAATCCCCTGACCCCTCTGTTATTACCACCCTATCCAAATGTTTGTTTCTTTTTTTTTTTTGGAAATGTGTCTGTATACTTTGATATTTTAGTAGTCTGCTGACTACAAGATTATTAAAATGCATTGGATCTGAAAGAATGCAAAGGCAACAGCAAGCACTGCTGTCCCATTCTGGGAAGGTCAGCCATGACAAATGGGCATGAAATTCCTACAAGAAATACTTTTCATTTTGCTGTATCAGCTCCTTAAACTCTTTACAGCAGAGATGCTTCAGATGAGAGAGGGCTATAGAAAAAGTACACACAGGTAGCACAAAAATGCCTTTACCATTCAATAGTGACTAATTCCCACACAGAGAGACGTCCTCAAAACAGGAGAAGTAAGTCTGAGCAAGTTTTATTTTTCAGGAACTAGGAGCAATTGCTCTTGTTATGACCATTGCTTTGAAAAAGCAATGGAATACACAGGAAATATATCCCCAGGAAGAGATAAAGAAGGAGGTGGTTGGCAATAGTTATATGCACAGAAAATATGAGCATTTTGAGAAGGAAAAACACTGTGGCCATCTAAGAGAGACTTTTGACACTTTTTGTGCTATAAAGAATGTTGTTTCTTTACATTTTCATCAAACAATTGAGAGTGTGGCAGGGTGAATTCTCTACTATGGATCTAGTGTGTACCACGTGGNGTTTTTGTGTTAGTTTCAGTCATATATTCAATAATATGGGAGGTTGTCATCTTTTCTCTTGGAAGAGCCGACTAAAGGGAAGGTGAGGTTTTAATGGAATCGAGAGTGTGGCAGGGTGAATTCTCTATTATAGATCTAGTGTGTACCACGTGGCTTGTGAGCCATGCATTTATCCCCAGGGTTTTGTTCAGCTTTAGGAGTGGGAGAGGGGGTATAAGGCAGAGTGCCTGGGCAGAGTGGGCTGTGAACACAGAAGTGCTGCTCAGAGCAGGTATTGCAGCTGTCAGTGCTGTGCCAAAGACCTGGCTGGAACAGTTCAAGGCAAGACAAACACCGATCTTTGACTCAAGTTTTAATCTTGACCTGAATCTTTGTTTCAAATTTTAATGCAGAAATGTATGTGTACGATCACAGTGAGTTTACCCAGTCTTCTTTGAGATTCTGAACTTAAAGCTCCAATTTTTTTTTTCTCTCTCCACTTAAAATATCTGGAAATGAGAGTATGGCAAAAGGAAGTGTCTTGGTTTCTTCTTCACACAGTGAGAGATGACAATCAGACATCATAGAAATCATAGAAGAACTTAATGTTTATAATATATTCTTTTCCATGAATGTTGTTAATCTGCAATTAGTTAAAATTTTAAAAAGTCAAATATAGTCAAAAGAAAATAAAAGTTTGCAAGTGGATTTGGGTTAAAAAATATATTTTCTTCAGAAAACATACAGAAGCATCAACTCAAGTTGTGCAAGATGTTTGCATCAATCTTTTCTACCACAAGTTCTATTGTCCATAACTCACTGTCTCAAAGGTCTCCTCCCTTCTTATACTGGCACTTCAGCCAAGGCATCATCTTAATGATAAAGAGTATCAAAAAGTATCACAGAGAGCTTTTTTACAGGTGAAGGGATAAAGAGACAAGAGCTTCTATCTTTACATTAAATAAAATTTTCTAGATTTGTAGACATTACCAGGTTTGAAAGTCAGAAGTCTTATATTGATTTCTGCTAAGTGGACATTAATTTGAGGATGCAGCTAGTCACAGAAGCTCTATTTTCCTAATTGCACGATTGATGGTCTGCAAATGGTTGCATATTTTCTCTCAACTTCTCTTTCTCCTTATTAGAAAGCCAAGAAAGCTGAGAAAAAGTCATTCTTCAGTAAAATTGCATCTTCCAGACTAACTCAGACAAGGAATTTCAGGCATAATAAATGAGAAACAACCCTGTTGAGAGCAGCTATCAAGTCCAGATCAACTTAAGTCCCGAGCTCTGCCAAAGTACAAAACAAGTAGCATACACAAGAGAACATAGAAGTGTTCTCATTAGCAAATCAATACAGCAAATGGATGAAGTTTTCTGACTTCAAAATTAATGACGGAAAGCCACATCGTTAACTTGGAATGAGGTTTTCTATGGTCTGTAGTCTCAAGCTAGTCTTCAAATATACATCAATATTTGTGAAGAAAAGCTGATGGCCAGTATATAAATTTTAACTCATTATAGGTACATCCACAAGTAAAAAAGACTACCCTTTTTTGACTTTTCCAACATAGGAAAATACATAAGAGCCACTCCTACTTCATATAAGTTGAATACTCTAGCAAGACTTTGACTAATAAATTGTTATTCCCTCTCACTATGACATGGAGATTTTAACACTTTTTTTTTTTTTTTTTTTGTAAATTAATATCATGAGATCATTACCTGATAAAGAAATTTTGCTCATCCTTTAGCCCGTATGTTGCTATGAGGAATAGAAATATTTTTGAGCAAATGTAATGTCCTAACAAAGAATTTATTTTCATGTTACCCCCACAAAATCAGCACATTCAATCAGTTCAACCATAAAGCTTTAAAAAAAGAGAAGAGACAGATGTACAGAGAACTATCCTTACATATGTAAGGAATTGCCAAAATCAGAAGCAATTTTTAATGCTGAAGTCACACTCAAGCTCCATTCTTCAATTCTGAAGAAACTACTTTGAAATTAAGATATATTAGACCAAGAGGACTCAAAGTAGGCACTGGGAAATGAAATTGCTGTCTCCGAGTTATTAATATGTCACTTTTCTTTAATGCAATTCATTTAATGCTTTTTTTAATATACAAAAGTTGAAATAATCCCATCATTCAGTTAAAAGAATAAAAGTGCAGCAATTCCCAGCTATAAAGTGAAGGACTTAAAGAAATATCAAGAGTTTAAAAGTTCACGAGCTTCATTGCATTTCTGAAGCTGGCACAAAATACACTTTTATCCAGCTGACCATAATTACTTCAGTAGTCATTTCATGTTCTTGCATGATTTCTCTATGGCATCACCCTTCCACAAAAATTTTATGTGCTTATATAATTAGATCCCAAAGGTATGGCCTCTTATCTTTCAATGCCAAATACAGAAAGAAAAAAAAAGTAAATACACCGTAGAGTTTTACATCTACTAAGGATCAGGTTAGGGTTTGGATATGCTTTTCCCCCTATAGCCATTAGAATGATTCCATATGGTATACAAGAAACTGTTAAGAAATTGCACTGTAATTTGTCAATGGTGTATTGAGCTCTGCATGAATTCTAGAGATAAATGTGAAGATGTACAGCAGTGGGAGTTGCACTCCCTCTACACAGCCTGATGGAAAATAGTGGGGAAAAAATAATAAATTCAGTGCCAAAAACAAGAAAGAAGGAATGGAACTGAAGTGCCCCATTCTTGTCAGATTTTGATACTATAAATTGCAAGAAAAAGAACCTTCATCTAAGCCAGCTATCAGTAAACTATCAGGGGGAAAATACTATAAAGATCTATTTCAGTAGAGCTCCCTTTCTCCCCTCTGCGGGAGACATTAGTGCAATCCCTAGTGCCTGATCCTGAAAGTATTTGGGAAACAGAGTCCTGTCAGTGACTTGAGTTTCCCATGAGCCTAATAGGAAATTGATTGAGATCAGGGATATATTTCCCATCTCCAACCACCATCCTTCCTTTCCCTTGGGCAGTGGCTAAAACAAAAACTCTGTGCTACAGCCTCCCAGGGACTGGGCAGTGAAGCCATAGTTAAAATCCAGAAAGGCAGGCAGCACCTCGATCTTCAGGTTATGCCCCAAAACACCCAGGAGAGCACCCAGTGCAGAACAGACCCAACTGGATAACTCTGCAATAAGAACATTGGAATTATATATGTGAAGATTCTCCTTAAAAATTGGGAGACTTTCACTGTTACTTCTCCACAATACACAGCCACTCTACTGCATAAGAAGATTATCTATTAGCATTTTATTAATAATAATAATTGTAGTAGCCAAATAAGCCAGTGAATAAAGGCTCCCATTAGCAGTACTATCATATAAGAAGTGTTTAAAATAAATTACACTTATTCAGCTCAGCAAAATCTGACTCCTCACTCAGTCCACTCTGTATCCTCTACAAGTTCAACATTTCCACTAAACTAATTCACCCTTCTGATAAGCAGCAGCAAAATTCTGGGGTCTGGAAGGAATCCTTTCTGAGATGGCTGCTTCATGCAGGGTATGTAGCCTCAGGACTCATAAACTAAATCTCCTGCACTTTCCTGCTCCAGGTTTACTCTACAGAAGCGAGATCGTCTGCAGGTCACTCTACAGTAGAATTGGGCAGTTCGTGGATGGTTATCTCTCATCGGGAAATAGGAGTCCTACACCACAGATAAGGAGAAGAAGAGACAGACATGTACCTCACAGAGTTGACAGGCGGTGATTCATCGTTTTCTCTATCTTGTTTGTTTTCACAAAATGCTGCAACACACAATGTAGGCCAATTTTTCTGCAATGTTGTCAGCAATTAGAAAAACAATAGTCAAGCCCAAAAGTTACACCAAATGACTTCCAAGGATAAATAAAGATGCACGGAGTGAATTCTTATTTGTGGAAACTTCTTGCTAACCAGGACTGTGAAACAAAACAACAAATGCAAAGCCTTCTCAAAAAAAAAAATGACTTACAAGTTATTAAATAGAGCTTGAACTTGGTAAAAAGATTCCAGACAACCTCTGCATAACTAGAAAAAGTATGAAGTGAAAGTACTTGATGTGCAATGAATAACAATCTGCTCTGGTTTCTTGCCCTGTGATCTCAAGTACAACTTATTGTGTATATAGCCAGAAGCAAACATATATTCAGGAAGGACTGGGATTGAAGGACATGAGACTTTCCCCTCTTCCTGTTTGTGTATCAATATATCTGATTTTCTGTACATCTTGGGCAGAGCATCTATTCAAAGGCCATGAGGGCAGGGATTGCACCAGCTCAGATAAATCTTTCTCCAAGGAGTAACAGTGAAGCAGGGCCATATTTAAACAGTGTCAGTAGCTAAGTAGCTCAGAGAAAGAAAATACTTGTGCAGTGTCTATTAATGATGGAGATGGAAAAATGCTGCACTTTACATCCTCTCTGTTATTCCGACAACTGTGATCAGGAGCAGCAGCAGCACAAAGCCATGATAAATTAATGGTCAATAATACAGACAGGCAAATTCTGTATATGTTTTCCTTGAACAGAGGTCATTCATTAGTAAAGCATTCTACAGTATATGAAAACATCATCTTTTGGCTTTGTTGTTGGGGTTTTTTGTTTGTTCTTTTTTTTTTCTTCACATACACGCGAAGTATTTCATACTTTGCATACATTGCATAATGATAAATCCTTAGAAGCAGAAAGACAGTCATGGAACAGAACAGTGACTTGTTCTCCCTGGGACACCTGGGAGTACCAACCATATTTACCTTATTTCTGGTTATTTATACAAAAGGATCTGTGATAACTACAGTGACTGAGGGATACCCACTTCCAAACATCCCACAAATTTACAACAAGACTGTTTTCTGAACACTCATAGAAGATGGAACAGAGAACCCTAAACAAACACTGCAGATATTAACTTCAAGAAAAAAAAGCAGTCCCCATACCTGTAGAACCTTCCAGGACTGAGCAGTATCAACTTGCTGTCAGACACCAATCCATGGTAACCAGTCCAGTCTCCAGTCCCTGGACTAGATAAGGCAGAGCAACTCCGTCAAGGCCTGTAGTATTTCATACTCTAGAAAAAGGGCAACTGCGCCCTTCAAATGTTTTGGTTTCTGATAATTTAAAGCCATGAGAATTAATTACAGGACAACAAATCTATGTCTATATCGGATTAGAGCAATGTAAAGATTCATGGACGCCAAAAAATCTCACAATCATGAACTGCTGTACAATTTGCATCATTTCTCATTTGCTTTCACACACACTCTAATAAGATCATTTCTGCTTCAGTTTCCTGAGTGGGAGTTCTCTGAGTACTGGATTTCATTATCAATTTTGATGGCTCAATGCTTTCAACCTTCAGCTTACATCTGGACAAAGCATACAGTGAAGAATAATAATACAATAAATGTCCTGTCATTACTTACTGACAAAGTACAATGATCTAGTCTTTGTATGCTTTTCAATTTTACAGAACAGTTTTTATTACGTTACTTGTACTCATGTCATACATTACAGTCTTTATTTTTCGTATTTCTCATCTCAGCCATTCAAAAACCATTAGGCAAATCCCCATACTGTTAAAGCCACTTTAAAAACAATTATTTTGAAAATTAAATTAATTCTAAATTCCTTCTATGTGCTTATGATCTGCCATGCCTTTCAAGTTCAAATGCCTGATGTTCAATGTACAGACACAAGGGGTTTGTTTTAAAAATTCAGAAAGAAGGATCTGGGGACTGGGAATTTAATAAACGCCATAATTGTCCTTTTTAAATAACAAGGCATGGTAACAAAGCTTGTCTCTTTCCTTACCCGAAGGATTCTAGTCATGTGTAGGTTTCATCCAACCTCAATTAAGCAAGAAATTTCAGAATCAGAGTCCAACCAAGTGGTAGAGTGGAAATGCACATCAATAAATCAGGAGACACAACCCATTGTAAAAAACACTGTCCAGAGTAAAACTGAGCCATGCTGAGTTGAGGTTGTAATTATTAACCTGTGGAACAAATATCTCTAATGATGTGAGTGTAAATAATTCAGCATTTTCCTCTCCACAGTAGCAGACAAACACTCAAATATGAAGATGAGGAGACAAGACTCTAAATTTATGCATATTTTTTTCCTCAGACCTTCTGCGTAATTTTCAAAAAGAGGATATTCAGATATCTTCTTTGTAAGAGTATCTGAAGGCTATTGAGGATAAGATAACTTAAAATTTTTTGACCATTAAATTTTAAGAGGTAGATATTGCTCAGACATCCCTCAGCACATTAGTTTGTACACTGATCTCGGAAATAGAGGTATGTGCTCCAATTCCTCACCTTACTTTGTCCATTCTAACACCTGAAATGTCTCCCCCTTACTCTGCATCACCCCTCAAGAAGAGTCTATGCTAGGGAAAGAATTTTTTTTAACCATGGGATTAAAAGAAACAAACAAAGGAAAAATCAGGCATCCCCAATAAGTTGCATAAAATAGAATACTCATCCTGGAGATACCATTAACTTTAAAAAAGAGTACAGCTACACTGTTTCTTTTTCAGGAAGTCATCTGAAAAACTATTTAACCACAACAGAATCTGATAAAAAACTAATAAACTTAAATGAAAACAGAATATGTGATTCTACTATAAAGACTAAATCTTCAATGGCAGTCATAACACCAATACTAGCAAATTAAGGGGTGTTGGAAACATTCCCAGACACTCAGGACAAATGACCTAGAGCACCCTGAATATATCGTTATGAGCTGCCTCAGCATCCAAAAGTGAAAGGCTTCATGCTCCCTCCATTTCTCCTAGGAATTGTTCCTAGAACATTTTCACTGCTGAACCTTACACCGAAGAATTACTGGTGAAAAGACGAGTTTAAACAGTTTAGAAGTACAGTCCAGAATGATCCTGGTCACTGTTTCTCCAGGGCAAATCATCAAACTGAAGACCTCCACACAGTTCCTAGGTCCACCTGGAGAACCATATCCCTTTTGTGCTTTGCTCATAAAGTTGTAGGTAAAGCAGAAGAAGAGCATCTGAGCGGGGCAATAAGAACCATCAGATTTCAAGAACACAGTCCGCAAACAGATATTTAAAGTGTCTAGGCTAGAATGGCCCAAAAAGGGACATCACTACAGCTTTCAAGACTGACACAAGAAAATAGTGCTGTACTTTTGCCACAGATAAGTCAGTAAGAAGTAGATGTAATTTCTGACATAGAACAAAAGATGTATAAAAAATAAAACTACTAAGCACTTGTCTAGGCAGCAAATTTATTGCCAGATGAAAATCTATCACTGGAAGTTTGTAAATAAAAGATTAGTCCTACATTCATTGGGAACTATTTAAGTAAGGTCAGTGTTATCTGTAGGCAGGGTAACAGCCTAGACTATCTTCTTCAGCTCTACTCTACCCCTATGTTTTTATTATCTATTTTGCACTTTCTTTTCCCAGATGCTTAGAGGTAACAGTGCAGAAAAGATATAGTTAATGTCACTTCAACTTAGAAAAAAAAAAAATCTACCTGTACATAATTTTCCTTTATTTAATTTGGAGTTAGAACTCCAAAGCTTACAGCAAGAAACAGAGAAAACAAAAATATAACTTTTTTTTTTTTTTTTTTAGAAAAAAGCAATAATTTTNNTTTTTTTTTAGAATAAAGCAATTATTTTTTTCTTCTCTCTCTCTCTCTCTCTCTCTCTCTTCCTTTTTTTTTTTTTCTCTCTCTCTTTAGGTTTTTTAATTCTCCTTCATAGTTTTGGGACACAGATCTCCCAGGAGACAAACTGTCTTCCCTACACTGGCAGCAGATACCACTCTTATAGTATGGTCCTATTTCAATGAAATTGAATAAACAGAATGAGTCACTGCAGTTTTTTACTTCCAAGTCTTAAGGGGACCAAGTGTATGTTGAAACAAGAATTAAACTAACAATAAAAATACCATGGGGAAATTTTCCCAAGCACTTTTGGAGTTTTGCTGTGTGTACAGCAGAGCAAAAATTGCAAAAGGTTCCTCTCTCCATTTCTAGCTCCATCCTCTCCACATTCCCTAGCCACAATACAAACCCTTGCTTAGGGTCACCAGGACATTTCCCAGCTAAGCTTTTTTGGCCTTCTCATTTTGCAGATTTATTTCTGTTATTTTTGTCCACAGAGTGTGCCTTCAAAGTGTTTCTTGAGATCTGCATCTCCAGTGCTGCGTTAAGGTGTTTTTAGGGTAGTTGGTAAAAACGGAAGAATTCCGTGCTTGCATAGAGGTTTAATTGATTGTCCTTATGTCTCACCCTTTTCTGTGCTTGAAAGTCAGATGATTCCCTAGGTGAAACACGAGTTCCCAACATTTCACTGTCATGCTGATGCAAAAGACAGGAGATCAATGAAATGCACCTGGTTGAAGGTGAACGTGTCTTAGCCCCTGCTGTCCAGCAGCATCATAACTTGTGGGCTGAGATAAGGATATTCTGCCCAAGCATACCAAGGGGTTGTAGGGAAGCTGAGGACAAGTGGACAGAACCAGTGAACTATATACTTGGAAAACTGAGGGTGTAGGTTGCATGACCAGACTCTGTATACCCTTCATGCAACCATTTTACTTTGGCCAGTAGCCTAACTGCTCCCAGGAGAGTAGAATCTTCATAAACCAACTTCCAAAGACTGTAAGACTTTTGAGCACAGCCAAGTAAAATCTCATCCAAAGACAAACATCAGCAAGCACAAAAACAAATGCATATACAGAATTGATAATTATGCCACAACTCAAATATAAAAAACAAATTATGTGATTGACAGTTCTCGCCGTGTAGAAGAGTCAACATAAATCAGGCGTAAGGCCTCCACAATGTTTTCTGTATACGCTTCAGATATGAAAAGTTATTTGAAAAAACTTCCTCTTTGTCATTTCCCTCTTCTTAAATGAGCATACTGACATTGATAGAATTAGAATCGAGCATCAATTAAATGTCTGACCTTGAAAATGTTACAGAAGTAACGCCATGAATGTATTAAGCATTTTTTACTCATCTCAGCAGGCACGATACTATGAATTATGTAAAAATGAGCATCAATTTTTCAAAGCAATAGACGTGACACCACTATATGGTGAAAACAAAGTACTTACATTAAATGAGACACGCAGTTGGTCCAAACTAATGTGATCTAAGCAGTCTTCACTTAAAATATTTATTAGATAGAAAAGATTCCACAGCTGCACTTTGCAGTACACATTTTGGAAGCAATCTTTTCCCATGGTATTTAATGTAGTTATTCTGATGCTGATGTTTTAGCATCTTGACAGCAAGGACAGATTTCACCATTACTGGAGTCAGGCCGCTAATGCACCTCTGTTTGTGTGGACTGCGTCTGTTTCACAATTTTATTCAATTTGCAGGACATCAGAATGACAAAAAATTGAAAATAATGCCTCAGAACCTAATTTTTAACCTCCTTTCTACAGATAGAGAAATGATAAGCAATAATTTTAAAGGGTTTTTTTTGTCACTAAAAGATAACTAGAATACTGAAAATATTACCTAATAGCAATTTTTTTGTACATTTAAGAATTAGCATTTTAAAATTAAGCATTTTAAGAAATAAAACTCACTATACCCACTATGTTTTCTGCTTTCTTTCTCAGGAATGCTATTGCACATCATAGTGAGGGCAGTCATAGCCAAAAAAAGAAAACAAAACGAAAAATAAGTCTCTCAGAAAATTTCTCTTTTCTTCACTGAGTAATTCTTGGCCTGAGAAAAGCAAGAGTATGGTAAAACTTTGGTATCATACTCAAAATGCTCATCCTTAAAAAATCTCCATTTTCTTGGGTGTTAGGAAATTTCTTTCCCAAAAATGTAGTCAAGCATCTTCACCAAAAGGGTTGTCAAGCATTGGAACGAGCTGCCCAGTGAAGTGCTGGAGTCACCGTCCCTGGAGATGTTTAGATGGTGTGTAGATGTGGCACTTGGGGACATGGTTTAGTTGAGGACTTGGCAGTACTCAAGTCAGAATCAATGGTCTAAAGGTCTTTTCCAAACTAAATAATTCCAATGTTTTTTAACCAATTTTGGTTTAAGACTTTTCTATATTTTGGAGTATGTTCCCCAGCACATATGAGAACAAATAATTTTCTAGAGTAATTAAGGAAAAACAGTTCCACTTTCAAAACTACCTTGGACATTGAGAAACATATATCTCCATACCTTAGATATAGACTACTCAGTGACTACAGTCATCGTGCATGTTTTACCCAAAAGTAATTCATCATTTTTCAAAAGTTACAGTTTTACTTAGGAGTCAAACACAGCAAACTACACTACAGTTGAAAATAAGCAAATCACACCTCACTCTTCATTTGGAGTATAAAATAATACAAAGACTTACTACTAAGAATGTATTGACTGATGAAAGATTCTCAGGAGTTACACAATAAACCTACAAATATAAAAAAGAATAATGTTGCTCCATTAGGATAAACTTGAAACAGTATTGGATAGCAGCCCATAGATTCATTGAGAAACACCAAAGCTGCAAAACTGTAAAGAAATACAGAGTCAGAATCGTAGGCATTGCCTCTGAATCACATATTGGTTTATTAAGTGCTCTGGAAAATAGGTGATTTCTAAGCCCAGCTCTAGCTATACTTTACAGTTTCACATAAAGGGGCAAATGCACGTCTGAATAGCTTTATACGTATTTTATGTAGAGATATATTAAAAATGTATTTGTATACATATATATGAAATTATACATACATGCATACAAAACAAAAACATAGAATATGCAATTGTGTGTAGTCTCTATGATGCCTCAGACAGACATTCCAATGCAATTACTTTTAAGCAGTTGTGGTTCACTGGGACTGTTTAACCCAGAAAACAGAAAGCTCAGGGGAGCATATAATTGATGTATATAAGCACTTGCAGATATTTAGGGGCAAAGACGGCAGTGCCAGGCTCTTTTCAGGGGTGCCCAGTGACAAGACGAGAGGCAACGGGCACAAACTGAAACACAGAGAGTTCTTTCTGAACATCAGGAAACATTTGCTGAGTGTGAGGGTCACCAAGCATGGGCACAGGCTGCCCAGAGAGGCTTTGGAGTCTCCATCCTTGGAGATTTTCAAACGCCATCTAGACGTGGTCTTGAGCAGTTGGTTCTGGGTGGCCCTGCCTGAACTTTTGAACCAGATGTCCTGCAGAGGTCCAGTCCATCCTCAGCCACTCTATGATTAGGTGATATTTTGGCAGTTTCAAGGACAAGAGGTATCTGCAGCACAATTCCTATCAGAAAAAAAGAATAGATCCATTGGAAACATATTTACGGAGTATATCATTCAGTATGGAGAGTTATAGTTAAAAAATAGATGAGATGTCAAATTTTAAAAGCTTCATAACTCTGGAGCACTAATTACCATTTCAGTGGAATTACATAACACATTATGTTTTTAGTTTGAAGAAGAGGTCGTGTTTAGCATTGTTAGAACACTGAGGCTACATGCCTAATTAAGGATGCAATTCACAGAAAAGTGGGGTATTAAACAACTTTAATGACACATATTTGTGTAACTAATGATAGCATTGATTTTTCAGTAGTTTAGCTTTTGAACATAGGGCAGCTGGATTACCATTATATATAGTTTCAGCATAGTGCTAGAAGTATTCATCATGAGCAACAAGCAAAATAATTACTTTTGAGACAGGGGAACTGAGGCTGTAAATATTGAAGTAGCAACACAAGGCTTTAACAAAATGCCTGAGGGATATATAACACAAATAAACCTCCGTAAATTCTCATCGCAAAAGGTGTTCTACTTCTTGTAGTGTACCAAGTGCTGTCACAGAGACTCAAGATAGGAAAAAAGCTTCCAGTACCCATCTGGACAGGAATCACTCAGTTGTTAAAGGACAGACACACATTACTACCCATATAAAGCTCTTCCTTATCACTCAGCCCTGCAGTCACTGGGCTGAGGTTGCATGATCACTGTCACATTTCTGAGCACTACCTCACCATCTGGAAATACTAATCTGGAATGGTAAGGCACGTGAAGAGGGTACAATGTGATTAGTGACATGGATGACAGACCAAGGGGCTCTCAGTGCCCTGAGCTGGAGGAAACATGACTAAAAGAATGATCAGCTCCCAGGTGACCCTGAAATTTTGTAGAATCTGTTGCTCCAGCTGGATCCCTACAAATCTACGGAGCCTGATGGGGTCCATTCAAGAATCCTCAAACAGCTAGCTGATGTCATTGCAAAGCCTCTCTCGATGATTTTTGGGCAGTCCTGGGAATCCGGAGAGGTCCCAGCTGAGTGGAAGCTGGTCAATGTTGTCCCAATTTTCAAAAGGGCAAGAAGGAGTGCCCCAGAAACTACAGACCTTTGAGTCTCACTTGAGTGCCTGGTAAAGTTATCGAAAAGATTATTCTGGGAGGTATTGAAAAACACCTGAAAGACAACACAGTCATTGGTCACAGCCAGCACGGCTTCATGAGGGAAAAGTCCTGCTTATCAATGCTGATTTCCTTTTATGGCGAGGCAACCTGCTGGTCCTTTTATGGCTAGTCAAGGGAAACCAGCTGATGTCATCTTTTTGGGTTTCAGTAAAACTTTCCATACTGTCTCTCACAGTATCGTTCTGGATAAAATGTCCAGCACGGAGCTAGATAAACACATCATGGACGGGTGAGTAACTTGCTTAGGGATCAGACGCAACCCTCTGGGAACCCTCTGGGAATATCCTCATTGTGGTGGGTCCTAATATCGCCCCTTTCCTTTTATACAGCTTGTTACATACACCCACTGAAGGTATGCTCTTCTCCACATAGCCAAAGCATGAGTGTCATACCTAACCATAGGTGACAAGTGCCACTATAAGTGTCCCAGGCATTCCCAGAGGACTAACAGATCAGACCAAAGATTTACCAGAGACCTGAGTCTTTCTCAAGCAGGGTTAAGCGGTCAGATGAGGCACCCTAGGGTAGGTCATGACCCATGAGTCACTTCTCCAGTTTCTCAGCAATATCTCTGGTTGCACCACCTGAAATCTTTGCATTTGTAATGGCTACAAAACTGCTGCACACTGTACCAGGTCTTCGGCAATGAACTGTAAAGGACAGTTCTCAGCTGCTCCAGCAGTGCATTGCAGGTCAAGCAATGCACAAAACTCCATGAGAAATAATTAATGAAGACAACGATATTTGTTCAGATATTGAACAAATTCAAATTCAATTTGAACAAAGTTCAAAATTTGAACTTTTTTTTCCAATTACAAGGTTGAATCCAATTACTACACTGTAACAGATAGTTAAACCAGTTTTGTTCTATAGCCAGAAACCACAGTGGCAGCATTTTTTCTAAAAAACAGCTCCTCTATAAATAAATAAATAGAAATGATATATTAATTAGTCACTTGGCAATAGAAGTCATTTCTACTAAAGACAAGTTAATAACCTTCTTAGGACTATAAAAACAGGCTTGTGTCCCTACTGAGTAACAAATTTGTTTAAATTTTTTTTGCTATTCTGGATGCAATTCTGAAGATGTCAAAAATACCCATCAGGTTTATAAGTTTATCTGTATTCCTCAGCCCACCATCCCCACCTTTTTCTTTTCCCCAAACTTTAGTTGCCCTTCTGCTGTTTTTCCAAAAATATTTTCTTAAAACCCAAAACTTCATTTTCATGCTAAGCAAGACACCATTCATGGCACACAAGAAAACTACACTGAGTTATATCATGCCAAGGTTACTTTAACCAAGGATAACTAGATTCAACAGGACCTCCAATTCAAAATGCAGAGCTTATCCTAAGACCTGTCTGGCTTTGGTTACTAGTATGAAATAGCTGTGTCGTTTTAATATTACTTCAAAAAAGTTCTAGCAAGAAAACCAGGTGTTTAAAGAAAAGCTAACAATAAAACAATAAGACTTGCCTGACAGACTGATAGAAAAGGCTGGGCTTCCAGGAAACAATAAAGTCTCTTCTTTACATGGCCCCAGTAGCATCACCTAACATCTTTGCAGCCAGGCAGTTCCTCACTTAGGACATACTTAGGAGACCAGTAGAGCTTTTTGGTTGGAAATTAAAAATTTTGGAAATAACTACGAGTTTCCACATTACTTAAATACTTTCCCAACAAAGTAAAAACAGAAAACAGAAAGGAATTTAATTCAAGATGAGGTTAACAAATCATAATACATTAAGGCAAGACTGAGGTAAAATGTAATAGACAATACTATGCAGTATTATGATAAGTTATTTATAGCTGTTCTGTTGAGAATTTATGTATGTTTTATAACCATTTTATTTACACCATCTTCATTTTCATCCTCAGAGATTATTTCCTCCTGAAATATCTCAATAAGCAATAAACACATGATAAATGAAGGTTACTGCAGCTGAAACTGTAGAAAAGTTGGTGCTTTGAAAAGCTGGCAGTCATAGTGAATCAGTTCAGACAACTTGCATTGATTAATGTTTCCGCCAGAAGAGACTATTCCAAGGTTTGCTTTGTCATCCAGCAGAGATCAGAAGTAACTATATGGTCTTTTAAAATACAGTAAGATCAGTTGAAATATGTCTAATGTTAAAATGAAAACTAAAAGAGCCACTAGAGATTAAACCAAACACTCTGAATGCCGTACTGTCCTTGGCATCAGCAGGAATTATGCATGTGGAATTGGCAGAATAATTTAAATTATCCGCACGGTTTTCAAACTGACTGCAACAAAGTACCAAATTATTAACATAAAACTATTAAACGGGACAAAGTAAAGTTGTGGTTCCACTAAAAGAGGTAACTTTTAGTTCAATTAACTTCACCAGAACATGATATTTTCTGAAATACTCTAATTACCATGATTCAAAAGCTAGAAAATGAAGCAACAGGTGTACTAATCTAGAATGTAGTGTAATGTAAGAGCAACTTGCATTCCTTGTATCTTTGTTAATTGACATATATTTTCAGAAATATTAGTATAGAAATTCAAGCAATGTGTTTGGAAATATTTCAATCAGTGCAATGTAACAGTATTTTATAGAAATATATCTTACTAATACATTTAAAATAGTATTTTAATGCTGTATAACATATTTTTTGAGGGATAAATCTGTTTCATAGGGCTTTTCTTTTCAGTAGATAATTACTCAGATGGCTTTCAGTAACAGTACCTCAATCACAATCAAATGACAATGTTTCTATTCATACCTGCCAGGTATCTGGTCTGGCTGCAAATCTTACTAGGGTCAAACAGTTCACAACTGACGAAAGAAGAGGAATGAGAAGAAAAAAACCCAAACAACAAAACACAAAACGAGTCCTGTTCTCTTGATTTTGCCCCACTAAACCTTTTAGACTGCCAAGAAAATTCTGTTTTTCCACTCTGATGCTATTGCAGTAACAATAAAGCAAACACACCATAAATTAAATTCACCTTAGAGTACATTCTTTGCATTTATTTGTATTTGCAAGCACCAAGGGGTTTTATTGCCAAAAAAAAAAAACAAAAACAAAAACAAAAATACTTACATGTCATGAGACTAAAACAAATCTGCAAAAGCTTGAAAGGAATATTACTTGATGAATCTGACAATTTCATAGTTCAGTTATTTGTCCTTTTTCAATTGCAGCAGATGTAATTTGTGTCCATGAAGTTTTGTGCAATTCTATTTCACTCTCCTTCCAATCTCCTTTTTCCTCTAAGTCTCAAAGTACTTTTTTGCATATTCCCAACTGAACATGAAAAGTTCCAAATTCCTTCGAAAATTCAATGTTGTCAAACTAAACTTGATAATCTCAATTGTTTCACTGATATTTCAAAGACAGCTATGCTCCTAACACACAATAAATAAAAATTACAAAATTCATTAAGTTTTTTTTAAAAAAACATTCCTTTTTCCAAAAAAGTCTTACATTGTTTCTGAAGTCAGAACACTTATAAAAATATCATCTTTTCTGAATGAGAATATCAGTTCTGTGGTCCTACGCTAGACAGAGATCTAACAGGATCCATTATCCCCAGTCCAACTAATACTTTTGTACACTTATCTTCAGAGCCATGATTAAAACATGCTTATGAAACTTCTCTACATAAAAAGTACAATTTATCACACAGATTTATTTCCACCTTGAAATCGTATTGTCACAGAGAAAAAAGTTCTCTTCTTCAACAACCAGATAGTGAACTGGAGAACAGATGAGGTCAGTTCAGAAGCAACCCTTGCAGCTCACTTTTATTAACTACACTAAAGACTTTTAGCATTGAAAGTGATGCTGTCAGCTAAGGAGTTTAATTGCACTGATAACAACTGTCTTCTGAGGTTTCCTAACATAGATATATTTTCAAGTGCTTCTTGAAGACTTAGAAAGAGATGGTGAGATTGCTAAAACTGGGCAACTAGTATCTAACCCCCTTTACTGGATAATTTGATCCCTATCTTGCTTGGTTCCTGCTTTATTCAGCCCACTAAACTATTTCACTGCAACATTAGACATATTTATGTGTCATGAGCTCTTTAAATTCCACTGAATAACAAAAGGAGGACTTTTTTCAAAACTTCACAGATGGCCCAAAAGGGGAAGGCTTGTAAATAACAGCCCTTCTAACAGCTGATGCAGTAGCTGTGTAGTTTCACCTGTTCAGAAGACAGTAATCATCTCCTTTGTGAATCGCTGTTCATTTCTAATATAGGGCTGAAGGATATAAGTGTGGAAAAACTTCTGGAATGGTACAAAGCTCAATAAGGCAAACATGAAACTAAGTGCCATTAGCATGAAGTGGATGTGAAAACAGATGAAATTCCAATTTTAGTGAAATGGCTGTGTAGGGAGATGTATCACATGACTTAATGGCTTTGCCAAGAAGTTGCACAAATTTTGGACCTGCAACTGGAGTGTAGAATAGTGTACTTTTTTAGGAATAATCAACTATTTAAGCACAAAATAAACCCCAAACATCTGCTGACTTTTATCACAAAAGCAGAATTATAACTGGTCACAAACTGGAGGGAAAGGATGATGCCATCAAGAGGCACTTGAGAGGTGAGCTGATGCAAACCTTATGGAATTCAACAAAGCAAAGTGCAAGGTCCTACACCTGGGTTGTGGCAATCCCAAACACACCTACAGGCTGGGCAGAGAAGTGATGGAGAGCAGCCTGGGAAGAAGGACTTGGGCATGATGGCTGGAGGAAAACTCGACATGAGCCAGCAGTATGAGCTCACAGCACAGAAAGCCAATGGAATCCTGGGCTGCATCCACACAAGCACGGCCAGGCAGGTTGACAGAGGAAATTCTTCCCTTCTAGTCTGCTCTTGTGAGACCCCCCCCGGAGTGTTGTGTTCTGTTCTGGGGTCCCCTCAATAAAGAAGGACATGGAACTGTTGAAAACAGTCCAGAGGAAGGCAAAAAAGTTGATAAGAGGAGCGGAGCACCTCCCTTACAAAGACAGGCTAAGAAAGTTGGGGCTGTTCAACCTGGAGAAGAAAAAGTTGTGCGAAGACCTCACAGCAACTTTCCAGTGTCTGAAAAGCTCCTACAGAGAAGCCAGAGAGGGACTCTTCCTCAGGAACTGTAGCAATAGGACAAGGAGTAATGGGTACAAACTGAAAGAGGGCAGATTTAGGTTAGATATTAGGAAGACATTCTTCAGTGTGAAGGTGATGAGAAACTGGAACCAGTTGCCCAGGGAGGTTGTGGATGCCCCAACTCTGGCAATGTTCAAAGCCAGGTTGGATAAGGCCTTGAGCAACCTGGTCTAGGGGAATGTGTCCCTGCTCCTGTCGGGTGAGGTTGGCACTAAATGATCTTTAAGATCGCTTCCACCCCTTAACATTCTATGAGCTAGACTAGATAAAATGTTTTTCAAAGCATATAGGAACATGAAGAGTTGGAGAACATTCTTCTGATGGGATTTATGCTTGAGAGATATGAAAGATGTTCTAATTTGGTTTTCTTTTGTACTGGTTATAATATCTTTTAAAAGGCAAGCCCATGCTTTCTTCCTTTTAAGTGTTACCTCAGCTGGAGTGATCTCTTTAGCACACCTGACTTTTCACTGTGCTCATTTTACACTTCTTCTTAACTTTGCAGGTCTGTAATTAAGACAAGGCAAAAAGCCAGTAAATGATATTGGATTCTTTTCATAAACTATGGAGTTTTCTCGAGTGCTGCATATTTATCTACCTCCTACTCACTCATATGCTGTAGGTGTTTTTTTCCATGCTCTGTGTACGGGAAGGAAACCATCTGTATTTATCAAAATCTGTCTAATTCACATCTTCAGACACTACTTACAGTTTCATAAAGAGGTTCACTACACTGACGACCTTTACTCTTCTTTATGCAGCAAGTGTACACAGATGAATCATGCTCATCATAAGATGAGCCTAACACCTTCAAAAATATTCATATAAATGAGACGAGAAGAATTCATATTTGTCTGTAAGTAGATGCAAATCGTTGTTCTTGTCATGGAATATCCATACATCTATAATAAATTAATTTTATGGAGCAACGCTTCTGCTTCACTGCTTTTGCAACCAAAAAGTTGTTTACTATTCCATTAACTGCAGGTCCGAGAACATTATGCAGCCATTAAAAAGTTACACCGCAGACATGTTTCTAATGGGCCTGTATTTATAGACAATAAGTTTTGTCACAGTAAATTATACATGAAACAGTCTCGCCATGGGAGAGAAAAAAAGGCAGGTGTCACAAATTGCTAGTAAAACTGCCAGAGCTCACAGCCTGCATTTTAATCAAGGCATACTTTATTTCATTATAAAAATCAAGTAAAAATGTTTAACTAAATGTTTAACAAAAAATTGAAACTGCTGCTATAAATTACTTTTGGCATGCAGATGGGAAATAAGAACAGCATTTTGCTTCACCTTTGCCAGAGAAGACCATGTTTTAAGCTAACAGCACTCAGCAACCTGCAATCTGACTTGAGTGAAACAGCCCAAGAGCTACCAAATGAGTATTGCATTTTAGATAAGGCTTGTCAACAAAAGTAAATTAAGTGTAGAAATATTTATATTCTACTTTTATGCAAGTATGCACAAGATGTCTCTGCTATTCAAGATGGTCAGTTGTCAAATGTGCACAAATACACATATTTTAAATTTTTTTTCTGAATAAAGGGAGCATATATACTCAAAAATATTCTACTACCATTACAGGTATGAAGTTTTTTAGAATAGATGCTGAAATGCACATTTGTTAGTTCTACAGCAGAAACCATCAGAATCCTGCGAAATTCACAGCCTTTCACTGACCTGAAGAAACGTTGAATTTAGCTCTTATATTTCACCTTGGTCTTGCAGTAAGGTCCACCAACCTCCCTTCCTTCAGTATATGGAACAATAAAGTATACTGGTGCAGAAGAAACCAAAATGACAGACATTACCAATACATTACCACACACTTCTTGCCTGGAATAACTCACCCTGCTTTTTGATGTTTGTGGAAGTCATTTTATGGCTTATAATGCCATCCTTAAAATGGCATAGCTATAAAGTGTTAGTACAAGTGATGAAATCAGGTCCTTCTATCCTCCCAAGGCAGAATGAGTAATCTGCAGAGCCTCAATTCACTAAACCTCACCATTAAGGCAGAAGAGTTGTCACTCCACCACTTCGGAAATATTACAAGGCTATAACCTGCCAAGAATAAACCACTAAGGAGTTGAGAGTAATACAAAAGGACTGAAAGATGCGTTTCTTGCACTTTGTGAACACAGTGCCTAAAGAACCACCATTTAGTCCACATGCCAATCGTAAGGGGCAATTACACACAGTTCTTGCTCTTAGTTCCTCTAGGAGTTGTCAAACATGGGTCTCTTCTCCACTGCAAGGTAAGGCAAGCTTGCCATCTGTCAACCTGCACTATCTTCTTTCCATTCCACTTCAGTGTGATTTTTCTGTGCTAAGGATTTATGCTGATTTTTTTCTGCTGATACTGCTTTTTACCTCCTTTGCAAAAGAGGTAAATCTGTCTCAGTCAACGTATGTCGGTCCTTTTGGGTCCCTTCCAGCTTAGCAGATTCTGTGGTTCTGTGATTCTGTGGTTCTGTGATATGAGAAGCAATCTTTTTTTTTCTTTCTTTTTTTTTTTTTTTACTTTATATACTAAGAACTGTATTGACCTTGGAACTTCAGGAGATGGGTGCAAAATTCTTGCCAACTTAAAACCTAAACTGGAAAATAATTTCCATCATGTTTCAGAGAAATGTTCAGGGTCAAGTTATTCAGATTTTGCTGTAATATTACTTTTAAGGTTCCAGTACGTTTGTACTAATATACCAGCTGACCATACAGAAATACCTTGTCTGTAAGAGTGAAATTTCGCTGGAAAGATGTGCTCCCCTAATGGTTCCTGGATGATTTAAATAGAAAACCTTGACTGACCTCAGTGTTCCTTAAGGAAAATAATATTTATTAATATTATCAAGATTCACAATTAATTATTTAATTCCAGAACCTTAAATAGAGCTCTTCTTTTTCCCCTCAGACCACAAATTCAATAGCAGAGGCATCAGGGCTGGTTAGGTAAGCATATAAGAGGGGAGAAAAAAGAAATTAAAAAAAAACATTTCTACTGAACATGTTCTCAGAGTAGAACTGCAAGGCAAGATCTTTATTGTAGGTTCTCCAAGCTCCTTGGAAAACAAGGGAGGAAGTCGGCAGCTTCATTTTTCATACATTGGCCTCAATTCTCATCATACTGTAAAAGAGAAGGGAAGCCTTACCCCGCTTTTCCCTATGCAGTCAATTGAAAAGTTCCTGAAAAGGGGCATAAACGAGTGTGGAAATCCCTCTGCTACTGAAAGAAACCACTGGCCAGTCATGCCATGAAGGCATAAGAAAGCTTTTGGCACATCCTCCTCCTTCAGGTTCTTCACTGTAGGCAAAAAAGGACCTTAAAAAATTTAGTGTACTGATGCAGTTAATTAAGTACACCAGTACATTTTCCAAAATGGTACTTACAATTATGTTATGCCTACATTTTCAGTGAAAACCTTGCTTGCCTCCTGCTGTCCATGATGACTCAGATACTTCAGGGTTATCTTCTAAAACCTCCTTAGAGGCATTTTCCTGTTGAAGTCAAAGACAACACAGTTCGCAGAAAATTCAGCAAAGAGAGTGGACAACATCTGGTCTTGAAATATGAGTATTTTTGATACCAGAGGAAGTTATTTTAACTTGGCTTGATTTTGTTTTTTAAATACATTTCCACTGTGTGTTTCTTGCGCATGTGTACAAGTATAGGTATATGTGTGTACGTACATGCATAGACACTTGTTTTTCCCTACGGGGCTTGATTTAATTGCAAGATGTGGGAAAATAAAGATGGCTTAAATTATCATTCAGGGGTTTTAATCACTTTTAAATTCTGATACTGCAGAGAGTCATCCATACAAAACCCCATGCAACAATGCACGCAACAATGTTTTGGTTCTATCTATAACAAGAATTGTGAAGAACAGAAAATACAAAAGAAACATTACAATAGAGATTGGAATTTTTTTTCAAGGAGATTGCAATATATTTGTACCTATCAACTATACACAGAAATTAGAATGAATTATGTTTATAGCTGCCTTTGTAGGTGACAATGTGAATATTTAAGTGAGTTATTATTGTCACTCTCCTGATTTAAACTGACAATTAGTTTCCTAACAAACCATTAAACATTTATCAACCAACAGAAATACAACAGTTATTATGCATAGCAGTTCATCTTCTACTGGATGGGTTGGAACAACATTTTTGAACTTATAATTAGTATTTTTCTGTACTTGAAGAGTAAAATAAATAAAATCATGTAGCAAAATCTTACGAGGGATTATTACAATGGATTCTGTTACAGGAAATTAATGAAAGAATTATTATAGAAAAGTTTCAATCTCATTCATGAGCCCATTCAGTCAAACTGACCTTCCATATTTCAATATTTTTTATCATCAGACGTCAAAATTGTGCCCTGTACTGACATTCAGTTGAAATAAACAGTATAGAAGTCCCAACTGTACAGGTAGATAATTGTTCATCAGTGTCATGAACAAACTACTTCATACAGGGTGACTGACTTCAAAATACTGAATCCCCATCTGGTGAGACCTAATGAGCAATGGAAAGGTTTGAAAGTAATGAAGCAAATCCCTTTTTGGCAGATGTTATTTGACAGCTGCAGCTTGGGATCCTAGCAGCACTACTGCTGCCTCATATTAATACATTCTTGAAGATATCATGATGAAACTTGTGGCAAACGGAGGATCCTTTTCTCTTCAACGGGCTGTATTTTATGTCGCTCCTCTTATACCTAATCCACTTAGTAAATTTTGATTTCAAGAGACTGCTCATTGAACTATGTTTTTTCAAATGCTTTAGCTCGCGCTGTAGCTCACATGCTGCAGGCTGAATCCCTGCAGAAAACAGAATTGACCTAACAGGCATGTCAAGGTGTTTGTTTTTATTTTTTCCCCAAAGGCGAGAGGGAAGAAACTTGATTCTGGGTCACTGCTCTTCACATGCATCTTGTGGCATACACATGCCACACAGGCTCCCAAGTGAGCTCCTCAAAGCTCTATTCTCACTACACCCTGTTCAGCAGCTCTTCACTCTTCCAGGGCAAAAATGTCCTGATACTGAGACCTGAATTGCACACATGCAACCAACACATACAGAAAGAAGTCAAAATTAATAGTTTTGCTTGCTATATAATGAATATCAGATGAATAGTAAGTTCCTAGCTTGATCTAAACTCTTAGAGGGGCTAAAGTGGAATCCAATATAGAGGCAGTCTAAGCTGTAAGCCTTCCAGAAAAGTTGCTACCCTTGGTGGTAATGACAACAGCAATGGGAAGGAAACACTGGTGGAGGGCAGGGACATTCATCAGCTGTAGAGTTTCCTGCTTAAAAAAGCAGAACTTTGTATTTACTTAGAATAACTGTGGTGCGAACCTTATTCTACACCTGTTACAAGGCTTTTTGGTGTAATGCCCAATGCGAAATGTTAACAATTCTTGATGAGAGGAATCACTCAAATGCTTCCAGGTCCCCCATACCTAAATACCTTCTCCTTATAATTTAATTTGCCATCTATCTTTATATATTATAATCAATGGATTTTTTTCTAGAAGAGGCATTTATTTTTACTTTAGGAGCCTTACATGATTCCTCCTCCTACTGATCATCTTTGCAGCTCTGTTCCGTTCCTTCTGCATACTAGTTGGTCTTCAAGAACCTGTTTTTTTCTGTCAATTTACACAGTATCGTACAGACTTGAAGTTATCTGCTTCTCTGATAAATTTGAAAATTGTTTTACAGATATTCTAAAGGGGATTATTCATTATTTTCACTTTTTATAAAAAGCAGTTTTGTGTTTCACTGCAATGCAAGATGCACAGAATTATCAAAATAAATATTAGCTTTGTAAGCTTTAAAAGTGGTGACACTCCTGGATGTGGATGTGGCACTTGGGGATACGGTTTAGTGGTGAACACAAGTGGTGTTTTGTTCATGGTTGGACTCAATAACCTTAAACATCTTTTTAAACCCAAATGATTCTATGATTCTATGAGATACCAGGAAAGTGAATTGCTAAACCAAAGTCTCTCAACACGCTGATCTGAATAAATACATCATTTACATGCTATTATATTAATTAAAGCAAAGGCATGAATGTGTGTCAGGGGACGTTTAGGTTAGATATTAGGAAGAGGTTCTTCACCCAGTGCCAGGTGGTTAGGCACTGGAACAGGCTTCCCTGGGAAGTGGTCACATATCAATATCATCAGGTTCGTGGAAGTTCACTTGCACACTTCAGTGTATTTTCATCTCTATAAAAATCAAAAAGTCAAAAAATATACCTGGAGTGTTCAGGTAGGTATGATTATGCTAAGGCTAATTAGTTATCATCCACTCCATGGGCAGCTTCCCTTTTTTTAAGATACTCAGTCATCTAGACATGTCAGAATGTTTTTGATGATTCCTTGATTAATGGCCAACAGGGAACAGAAAGAAGGCCAGCGTGCGCTTGCACTTTCCCAACCTAGAACATGGCCTGGAACACCAGCTTCAGGCAGCCAGAGAAACAGCACTCAAGAGCCCTGGCAGAGGCCAACACAAACCAAAAGAATAAGCAGAGCATCTCTCAAAAGCTAATGGCACAGTTTCCCACGAGGAAAATTCACTTACTGCTTACTGGTGTGCAGGTAGCCAGAGACATCTCACGCTGCACCACTGAGCAGTTTTAAGTCTCCATCCTTCCTCAGCTTCTCTGAGCACAGCTATCACCAGTTGCTGCCTTTGTTCAGACACGAGGATAAATTGCTAATTAGTTTTACAACCCTTTTCATGAAAATCTGCAAATGGTGCCAGAAAGTCCCAAGCCAGGTAGTATCATACAACAAAGAAAAAATCCTTCATAATACAAATGCTTTCTCATAGCCACCTAGAGATGGAACAAAAAGAATTGAGAACTATTTTGGATTTTATACCTGCCAATATCTCCTTTAGAACAAAGGGAGAATAAAAAACACATTTCTAATGTATGACCTCACTTTTTTCCCCCTATCTATCTACAAGATGAAACAATGACTCAGTTGAAAATATCTGATGCTTTATTGCATTTCTTTTCTGATACTATCCTTTACTTAGACAACCACTTGCCTCTTCATCTACCAAGGGAATTACAATGAGAACATTCAGTTCCTTTATTTTATTCCAGCACCTTCATAACAATACATATGAATCATAGTGCACATTACACTGCAGTCCTGCAACTCTGAGTCCATTTTTTTCACTTTATTTTCATCATGAGTCTACAAGGAAGTATTCTCTAAGTGCTGTCTCACAAATTAATAGCTACCAGAGACCTCCTTTGTTTCTATGGCTTTTACTCTTCAGACTTCAGCTTCCTGCTTTCGAAATATTTTATGAGAAGCATCGTTTAACATCAAAATTCAACATATCCAAGTTAATTCTGACTCAGGGTCTATTAAATTCAGTGCACATTTCTACCAATGTGAGTGTGGTTTAGGCCCACTCATTACTCTTTGAGGCAATTATGAGTTTTACAAGACAGTATAATCATGAATTCAAAAAACTTTACAGGTTTTGTAGTCCATTAAAACTTTCTTGCTGATCTCCATCTGTTCTAAAGATAATGAATACACGTTTCTTTCAAGCACTCTGCTTTATCAGCATAATATCTTTTTGCCTAATCAGATTTTATCTTGGATTTCTGGAGAGACATAGTTTGGTTTGGGGTTTTTTTGCTTAAGGAAAGGGGAGAGCAATGGCCCCTGCCTGAAAGCTTGCATTATTTTTCCCAAGCCAAGCATCTAATCAATAAAAAATTAACTCAGAAAACCCCAAATTTAGGTTGTGTTGGCACCCTCAGTGTCACAATTACTGTAGTAACAGCTTAAATGACCTGTGGATAACAGTCTCTTATATATCAGCTTCATTGCCTGCAGCCCTCATTGCAAACCCAAGCAGGCTCAGGTGCTCCAGTCCTGCTGAATTCACCAGATCAGGTGGAGCACTGAGTCAGTACAGTTCTTGCCATCCCCAAACTGCTCCAGTCATCAAGCCCAGCTGGACTGGCTGCCTGCAGGTCACTTCAGAGCCTCACTGTATTTCTCTTTGCAGGACTGCTGGGCCAGGCAGCACCAGAGCACCAGTGGCTCTGCACAACCCAGCTCAGGTCAGGCACAACAGATGCTGTGCTAGACCAGGCTGGACAAGCCCATCCAGACCCACATTGGCTTCAAGTAGGGTCACTGGTTGTGACTGCATCACTCTGCCCAGTGCCTGTGAAACAGAGTATTGCCTAAAGTTGGTGAGAAGCCTGCAGCTACAGCAGGGCAGGCATCAGCAGTGCACCAGTGCTGGCATTGTATTGCAGTGCTGTCCTGTAGAGAACATTTGTCTCGTGGGATTGCCCTTCTGACAGCAGGAAACAGGGCATGAATAACACAGCATTTCTGCAGCAGATGCAAGGTTCTGCACTCTGCATGACCTCCATCCTCAGTTATCGTGTATTTTAAGTTGTTCTTTGGGAGATGATCTGAAGAAGACGACACACTTGAGCTATTACAGATCAAAGACAAGAATATATTCCACAGGGAAATGGTTCCAGAAAAATATACTGCTTTGTTAGCTGTTCTTCCCACTTTATGCTAGCCGCGCATAAACAGACCTACTCAGTTGTCCTCCCACAATTAGTAAAAGGTACATCTATACCAAAAAGTATGTTACAAACCTGAATTTCAAAGTTCTCAAAAGAAGGCACATAGCCTGTCTCACTGCTGCCTGAATTAAGATGAAATATCTTGTTCAGCATTGCAAAAAGGAAAAAAATGAGTGGCAGAGAGAGAATTTTTTCAGATGCAGAATGAAGTGCTCCATCCACTGAACCATGCCACATGCATCAGCTTGTTCCATTTCTGATACACTTGACCACTCAACTGTTTCTGGTTTGTCATCTCCTTAGGAGACAAACAGAAATGAAGGGAAGAAAAACAGCTGAGGGATAAAGCAGGCAGTAACAATATAAAAATCAGGGTGAGCTGTGCTCTGAGAAGAAAGGTTAAGTAAGGAAAGAAAACAAATACTGGATGGCTGTAAAGGAAACATTTTAGCTGTAACAGCTCTGGCTACACACAGAATACATTAGCCTGGCCAAAGCTCAGAGCTTATGCCATTAGCTTGCTTTCAGAGTCCGAAATAACAACGTATTTCTGAAGTATTAAGGAAAAACACATCACCTAACACCCCACTGTTAATCGTTAACAAAGGCCATCCACCTGTGCTGTCCTGATAAAAAGCACTGCCATTTCCTACCATCTCAACACTTGTGTGTCAATGCAGAAAGCTGACAAGCAAGGGCTTCTGGGCTCCTGGAAGCAGTCATTCACGCATACATAAGTGTATCTTTAGAGAAGAGGCTCCTGCTTTCTCTGCTTGAATAGAGGACTATAGGAATTATCCATGAAGATAACAGGAATACAAGATCAGCTCTAAATTTGCCAAGTGTTCTCACCATGGTGACTGCGTAAATTTATTACAAGTTTCAGTAGTATCTTAATCCTTCAAGTAGCACCTAATTTAATATCCTGATTCATTACCTGAAACAAGCAGGAGAAGGCAGTTTTTAAAGAAATACAACTCACAGATGGTAGTAAAAAACGACAGTCTCTGTAGATTTTTCATGCCCAGGCCTCGTAATTTGATTTTTTAAAAAGACTAAGGAGAATTGAAATTGAAATAAATCAAGAGGTACACTGCAGAGACCATGAACATTTTTGTGGTCACTGAACAACCCAAACAACTCAACCAACCAACCAAAGAAAAATAACCATAAGAACAGAGAAAATAAAATTCTATACCCCATAACTTTAATCCAACTTTTCATTTATATTAAAAAATACTGACCAAGTTAAATTGAAAAACACTATTCTATTAATCTAATGAATCTGTTACTTTAGGTTATCTTCAGAGGTTTTATTTCCACAAAAAAAACAAACAAACAAAAAAACAACAAAAAAAGGGCCCCAAACCTCGATATCTAATTTTGATCCAGTAAAGAACACATATGAAAACTTCATTTTGTACTAAGAATTCTTTTCCTAGATTAACAGATTCTAAAGTAAAAAACCAAAAACCAAAAGTGGTAATTAGAAGTTGAAAGATATATCAGCAAAAAGAAGAGTAAAAAATATACCATTAGTAGAATTACATAATTTTTTAATGGAGCTTGTATATTTTATTGTAGGCTCATTTTCAAACTACTTTGCATTGTGAATATTTTCAAGTAAAGATAAAAAGAAAGAAGCTTGACCAGGGTTTTGGCAAAGTATGATTATAACTTTTGACTTAATAGGAAGTATTTCTGCAACTGTGATACCAGCAATGGAGCAGACATGCAGCAGATACAGTTACACTGACCATTTAAATAAGCAAAATACAAGATAGAAATCTTACCTTGGAGTTTCCTTGCCACAAGGCTTATAGTATCTACAACATCATTCATTTGTCCCAGAAATATCAAGGTGCCCATGAGGAGGAGGAGGAGGAGGACGATTTTCCTATATTCCTTATTATGTGACCACATTCATGCACAAACAAATTGCTATTTCTTTACTGATACCTCAAGTATTTTCTTGACTATAAATTAAAAACTGAGAACATAATTCAGATACAACATTACACCGATATATGCTAACCTCAAAAATTGTAAAACCAGTAAAGTCATCCAACACATGTTCATCAACAGTCAGGTAATTTAATTTATATCATACAATTTAATCTAATTCTTTGATGCTTAAGGTTAGTACGTCCACTAGTAAGGTAGAGTTGGAAATCAGAACTGATTCAGCTACAGTAATTTTTAAATGGGTCACAAGAAATCATTAACTTCTTTTCCCTTTCTGTAGCAGATAAGCCATGAACTGACACTCATGGAGGACAGCAAGGAAAAAAAAATCTTCTGAAATGGAAACAGATTTTCTCAACTGACTCTTCCAGGCATACTCCCCTGCGCTTGCAGCAATATTTTGTTATCTCTTTAATTCCTAGGGAAGTGTTTATTCTCTCTTAACTGGCATATACAGCACTATATAACACAATTGCCTTAGCTCATGAAAATGTGTTTCATTGTAGATGCTCTGCCAAAGGGTACAAAACCTGGACTTCAGAGCAATTAGACACATCACAGGTGGCACACTTGGCTCTGAGAAGGGGAAAATGACGTTTGTTCAACACATAAGCACTTTAGGCCAGCTGGTTCGTTCACAGGCATTTCCCGCCAGAAAGACTAAAAGGAATTTTTTGTACCACTTTGCAAAAGTTTGGATTGCGCCATAAGAAGACGAAGTAAAACAGAAATATATATTGTACTCTAAACTGAGGATCTTGGCTAAACCCGCACGGCCACTGATAGACTCTCACGGTTTGGGAATGGTGATTCCCACTGAAACCACTCCAAACCATGAGCCACTCGCTCACTCCTCCCTCCCTCTCCCTCTTCCCTGCAGCTGGATGGAGAGGAGAATTGGAGGCAGAAAAGCTGAAGATCACAGATTGAGATATGAACAATTTACTGGAAACAGCAATGAGATAAGAAAGCAGACAGTAACAGCAGCAATATTAATAAAAAATGTGTACGAGAGAGGCAAGCAATTCACGTGCAAACAGTCACAGCGGAGCCTGAGCTGACTGTCACCACACTCCCCCAGCCTGGAGAGATCCCTTCCACCTGCCCCCGTAAAATGAAGTGAGGTGGTATAGAACAGACCGTGGGTCTCAGCCATGTCTCCCCCTGCTTACTGCAAAAACAAACCTCGTCCTGGCCAGAACCAGGACATAGACACGGGTACAGGGTATACCTGAAAGACAGAAAATGGCATAAAAAGAGTTTTGCCGCCTTGACAGCTTCTTGTTTATTTCTGACAGTCTCACTTGAAAGAGGGCAGTCACAGAAACATCACTGCTTAAAAATTTCACACAGGTTTGAAGTCTTGAGCTCAAAACCACCCCACACAGGAACACACACCCTTCAACAGAAAAATAGAGAGAAAAACAAAAAAATCCTCTGGCTTTCTGAGTATTTTTGACCCTGTCAGAGAAAAGAAACAAGTTTTCAATCCTGTGACTTAGGAAAGCAACGTTTTTGTCATCAGGGAAAGAAGCTTCTTCTCTGCTAACAGAAAAGCAGAACACAAATCTTGCTCTGCAGGGGGCAGCAGGATGGTAGCCAAAAGATTCCTGGGAAGGAGACTGCTCACTCTTGACCTCTGAAGAAACAGGGATTAGAGAACACGCCTCAAACAGATTTTCTCATCAACAGAACTCAAACTGCAAACAGCAATTGTTTTCTAAGCCCTATTTTATCCTCATGTAACTCCAGCAGTCTATGTAGTATGTTCTGTTGTTTCAAATGTACATCCAGCATGTGTTTTTTGGTCGGTACACACAGGAGCAAGACAAACAGAAAAATATGGCTCTGAGTGCCTCCATTGCCTCCCCACACACCACCACACCAAAAGTTGTTTTTTCTAAACCTCTGTTCAGTATAGTTCCAGTTAGTTCCCCAGCTACATTTGCTGTCATTCAAACTACACAACTCTGGCCTGGCCGAAGGGAACCCTAGCAGTCCTTGCTCACCTCGCCCAGGATAATTCCTGAACTCCCTCGTAAGGGGAGTTGGCAATTTAGGTATCACATTGAATAGCATCACTTTACAGAGTCCACAGCTTCCTGAGATATGGCATTAGGATCTGAAACCCCATCATTGCCTGCCATGGGTAGAGACTGCAATATTTATATAATATACTGGGAAGACAGGTAGCTTAGATAAGAGAAGCCTCATGAAGATGCTTGTGTGATTCTAAAATGTGCAGAAAAGACAACAGTGTACAGAATTTAAAACTTGGATTGCCACCATACATATTATCAGAAGCTGACATTAGCACATACTTGAAAAGAAAGACCTGGAGCAAAGCTCATGTCTCTGAATAAGCACCTGTAAATAATTAAATCGCAAGTCTGGGTTTTGAGGGTTTAGTTTTGTTGGTTTGGATTTTTTGTTGTTTTTTTGTTTCGTGGGGGAGTTGGAAGTGTAATATTAGGGAATCAGACTCACTATTTTATTTGCAGACATGATACAACTGCAATGGAGAAATCTCTTGGTTAGCAACAGAAGCTTAGAACCCTAAATTTTATGTTTCTTTAATATAACTAATGATTATTCACTGGAAACAGATCTGGAAACCTCTTGGGTTTATAGTGTATTGCAAAAAAAGCAACAAAACCTGAACCCCAAAGGGAATCAAAGTGACTGCAACATAAACCTTAATTACATTTGCTTAACCTCAAAAGTGGCCACTACTTCCCTTATGCAAATGGCAAGGAGAATAAACTACAGAAGGAAACTTCATTAAGGGAGGCACTGGGCTGACCTTGCCAGAGAGGCAGGTGGTGGCTGCAGACAGCCCTCTGATCCACAGCTCATCAGGATCCATCTTTGAATTTAAAGACTCACACAACTCAAAAATGGCATGTAAAGATTAGAGGGCTTCAGATCCATCCTTCTCTGTTTACAGTTCCAACAAAGAGACATCATATATATGTATATATGTGGATGTGTCCTTACTGTGCAGGATCCCTCCCCAACAGTATACAGGTTTAAGTCACTGCAAACAAGAGACATCTCAGGAAAATGTTTTAAGACAATTGATTTCTCATTTTTGTTTGCACAAGTCTTTTTTGCCAAGCTTGTTAGCATGGTACTCTGGGAATGACAAATATAAAGGGAGACTGCATGGGAGTCATGACCATTTATGGAAAGGTTAATAATGGAACCGATCATGTCATCACTGACATTTTTCCTGTCTCGATTCACGAAACATATGGGAAGAAAGTCAAGGACAGAAAATTAAATAGAAAAGGAATAGCTGAGCTCCTTCCTTCGTTGTACTTAGATGAGCTGAATAGTATGGAGTCATTCACTGTGAAACAGGGCAAAAAGTCAACAAATGCTAATGAGTCTCCATAGGTTTTATAACATTCAATTCTCTATAGTCTTTACTGGTGTCTCTTCCAAAGCCTTGTGCTAGCAGTAAAGAGAGAAAACAGCAGTTTGAAGCAGTACTAGAGGTTGGAGCCTGCTGTGTTAAATTTCTCAGATTGCTTGGAATGAAAACAGCTATAGTAGTTCCTGTACAAAATTTAAATCTATATTTCAAGTGGCATTTCAATTGCCACTGAGCTGCTGCATGGACTGAGTGGACAGAACAAGAATGCTTCATCTCCTTGATTACTTCCTCAATGGCCTTTGAGACATTCCGTGGAGTATAGCTGAACATTTTCAACCTATGGGCAAAACTGAGTACATAAATAAGAGTATAACAGTGAACAAACATTGCCAACAGACCGTGTTCATGAACATGCTTGGCCACAAGGACAGAATGCTTCTTAGAGTTATACTAAAACTGAAAGGGAACCTTAGAAAATGTTCCCTGGTGCATGCTTCTTTAGAAATCCTAGTTATGTACCCGATGACCTCAGGGAGTGGTGTAATCTTAATGCCCAAAGTCTACAGTGAGCAGCTGGGCCCAACAGTGTGCAGCTACCTGCACCCCACAGCTGCAGGAGTGCCTTTTGGGATGAAATCCTTCACCTCTGCCAAGACAGTCCGGTGTCTCCTAAAATTGCCCCCCACCAGTTCTGCACCTGAGCAAAACAATGGTGAAAAAACAGCTGCTTAGAAAATAAGTCCTTAAGACATACAGTAACCTAAATTTCACAAGATGAGACCAACCATTTAAATACTCAGCTCTAAATCTATGTGTTAACTCTTCAGGAAGAACCCCATTTTCTGAAGAATCTCTGCAGTCCTTTGTTCTTACACTGGGGACAAACTACCGTCCTGCATTCACCAGGTTCTCCTTACCACTTGCTAGTCAAAATTCCTATTCAAATTTCCTTTGGGAATCTGGGATTGGTAGCCAAGACTAGCAGGCTTATTCCACAATTGGAACAATTCAATTTTTTAAAAAGTGACACTAGTGGTCAGCCTACATGTATTTATTTTTCATCTCCCTGTGTACTCTGCCATGAGACAAAAGAAATATCTCTCCTCTGGGGATAAGGGAGCAAAATAACATTTATCTTCCTAATGCCTACTCTAAGCTCCTTGCACATGCACAACTGTCCTCATGCCAAATTTTTTGTTTCAAACTGTTTTGGTGACTCAGCAGGACAGTGGGACAGGATAAATGAAGATAGTGGATTTCCCTAGGGTTTTTATTCCACATAAAGAGACAAAGCTCAAAAATCCCTGAGCATATGCTGAATGATAATAGACGCAGACCATGCAATTCAGCCCCATGGAGGTAGCCAGTCACACATTCCAAAACCATAAGGCTATGTTTTTAAGGTGATGTGCATAAGCTAATAAGCTCAGCTGTTCCCAAGCTTATTAGAAGTTAATTCAAGGATCTATGCTGTGCTCCTGCTGAGCTGCAACATTTGCCTGATTAATGTTTTTTCAGTATGAGCTAGCAGGGAGTGATTACTTTCCTCTGTTTCTTTAGGCAGCGAGTCTACCTCTGCTACCAAGACATCTGTAAGCGTTTAAGGAACATTTCATCTCAGCGAGAGGATCCAGGCACCCTGTTCATCAAAGAGTGCTCTTAGGTCATGGCCTCAAGGTCCCACTTAACAGTTCAGGTTCAAATTCAAGCTGCCCCAATGTTATTAGATCCAGACTTTTGTTAATGTTACCTTGAGAAGGAAAAAGGAAGAAAAGGAAAAAAAAGTTGTAATTTATGTTACATAACCACCCCTTAGCTCCATTTCTGAAACATGATGAATACTGATCATGACTTCCTAGCAACTGCTCCTACTTTGAGCAGAGGAAAAGCAATCCTTCCAATGGCAGCTACCTGAGCACTCTGTAGTGATTCAGGATTTCAAGGCTCCAGTTTCAGTGTAGCAGGTTATGGTCCCCCGGTATAAACTTCAAGTAACTGTTGGTGTGACACTGTCCTGCAGGATCTGAGTCATCCGACACACACAGCTAGGATTTCCAAAGTTTCCCACTGCTTTTCAGCTTTCCTCCTCAACTTTAATTTCATTGGCTCTCTACACAAGCTTTCCAACTCCTCAGTCTAGTTTCAGTACAAGGATTCAACAAGAATTCAAACAGACACACTATGTTTTACCTCAGACCACTGACTCCTGTGTGATTATCTACTCTCTTGAAAGGAAACCCAGCACAGTCTCAACAATACTTTGTGGAAAAAAAAATCTAAGAGAATAGGAAAATATGTGATATTATCCATAAAGCTCAGAGGAAAAACTAGAACATACAAAAATATGGTTAAAAAAAAAAAATTACATCCCAAAACATGCCGTAGTACATTCCATTCATCATATAGTAGCACCAGAAAGTTAAGAGCATAACACTAAAACTGCATAAACTCCTGGTTTATAGAATTTACTTTGCTTTAATTTCAGCAATAAATTCTAGTACTAACAATTATTAAGAAAAAAGCAAAAAAAAAATAAAATTAGGAAGATAACTGTAGACTGGAAGCATTTCAAAATTAAAGGGAAACCTGGTCTTTATTTGTTGGTGGGTGTTGGCAAGAGAACAAACCTGCTTTGCATTAGACAGCACATTTTTGCTATAAACACAAATTAAAGCATTTGTTTCTAGTGTAGAAATCTATCCTATCAATTTTTCCTCAGGCTCTGTTTTCTCACTCCTCAGGGTGTCTGGCTGCTGGAAAAGAAAAAACATTGATTTAAGACTACTTTCTGCAACCCTGTTAATTGGGGGAGTGGATCTTACCCACAAGTCATCCCTATGAAGTAAATGGAAATGCTTGTGTGCATAAGAATTAGAGCTGGCTGGGAATTCTTTTCTTTTCTTTTCTTTTCTCTTTTCTTTTCTTTCCTTTCCTTTTTCCTTTTCTTTTTCCTCTCCTCTCCTCTCCTCTCCTCTTTTTTTTCTTTCTTTCCTCCTGGAAACAATTTTTTTGCATAGATACTGCAACTTTTGACAAAATATTTGAGTTTTTACATTGAACTTTCAGTAAGTTATCATTTTACTGGTCACTCTGGAAGAGAGCAAGAACAGGAGTGAGGAACTTGTTTGTTCTCAGAAACACAGACAGCAGTACATGTCTGAGGCATGTCCCCAAGTTGTCAGTTGAAGTGTTCTGCCTTTTATAAAATACTCAGTTATTCTCAGGGCTAGAGAAAAAGAGATGCAGCAGTCAGGATGTACGGCTGAGATGTCAAGTTCCCACATTGTGGCATCCAGACAACATATACCTCTGAACATTGGATCGGGAGGAAGGTCTGAGATGAGCAATTTCCACTCTGGTCTAATTTCTAGTCTAGAAATTAAAGAACTTGTCTGGCAAGCGAGAAAATTTTTTGACAGAGGCTCAGTCGGAGTCTCACATCTCCCATAGTGATTTTTTTTTTTTTTTTAAAGTACCTTTTTTGAGGGGAGGAGTGTTTTGACTTGTATCTGTTTGATTCACAGACTTGGAAAGGGATTTTCCACGCAGATTTGCACACGGAAGGTTGGGGTCAGGAGGCCGCTTTGGTGCTGCACTCACACAGTGCACACAGTCCAGCAAAGGTCATCTCCTGGGCCTAACATTGCTGCCCTAGGAAAACAAGTGACATGCTGTTTCAGTAGGGTCAAGAATAGGAAATTTGCAATGACAAGAAGTTCTGCTTTCTCCAAAATAAAATTTTAAGTTATGGTGAAGAGTGAAATACGTACATGTTACCCATTCCTGCTCTGGTCATTCTGTTGAATCAGTACTTGCAACATGCTTTTCTCTGCCTGTGTGGCAGGCACAAGATACCAGACCACCACTCCTCAGCAGCAGGTTCTTCAATGGCTGAGACACCTTTCCATTGGGAAACCCAACTCTGTGAATTCCTTCTCCTTGCTTGGAAGGATAGCCACATTTAGTATTTGACTTTAATCATATAAACAGACATTTGTTCTTTTCTGTTTGCCACGAAACTGCTTGGGATTTAACCTCCTATTTACCTGCAAAAACAGCTTCATGCATAATCAACACAGAGAGATGCTATAAAACTGTAACTGTAACTGCGAGTCAGAGAAAAATTCAACTTCATTGTGTATTACCATGGGCTGTCAGACTTTTTAGATTAAAAATAGGAAAGCTCCAGCATTGTGTTAACTCCTGCATGTGTGTATATATAGAGGTGTGCACACATACAGACCAGTAACATGGCTTTGGGGTTTTTTTTCTTGAATTACCAACCCATGCAGGAAGCTAAATTTTAGTACAATTGGAATTTTTCTCTAGATATGCTCTTCTTTTAATATTTTCTGTGGTTTAACTCGTTAAAGATAAAAGGTCTCTTTGCAACCAGATTAAACCAAGCCTTTCTATAAATACAGATTCTTTGTGGAAAAAAAAAAAATTAAGGATTACCCTGCTGTTCCTTTTAGGACTCAGTTCAATGTTATGTTAGAGGTGTGTGAATGGCTTCTGAAGCAAAGTACATTTCTATAGGCCTGGCATATGGTGATAAACGGAGTCCTATTCAAGAAGAAACACAACTTCATCAGCAAGGACTTGGATCAATGCTAGTAAAATCAATCCCCTAACAGGAGAAACAGGGGGTTGTTATGACCATCACACACATATACTTCATACAGATGAGATTTCCTATCGACATCTGTTGTACAGGAAAAGGATTGGTCTAATTAAAGCTGAGGACCTGGGAGAGATATATTCAAGTCTCCTCACATGGGATAGATTTGCTGTGGGACTCAGCCTATTGCAGAGTCTGACTGTGCTTAAGATTCCCATTTATAGAAAGTGGAAAAGTAGCTTTTTCATTTCTTTCAGGGATTTTGTGCAGATAAATATGTGGCACTTACAAGCACCATGTAAGAATGTAAAACAGAATCTGAACAGCCTCAAGAAGATGAGCATGATACTTATTCTTTTAAAGCAAGGATATTAAACTAGTCAAGTAGAAGTATATCATTAAACTATTCTTCTTTCCAAGGTTGTAAGTAAGCTCATTCCCCTGAAGGTGACTTATCAGGAACATATGCATTTTCTGTAAGCTAGCGATCTCTATTTGCAGTTTGTTAAATATTACTGGGAGTAGAATCAAGACATTTATGCCTGCAAATGTGGTATTCTCAACGGCTACACACAGAATCAACTACCTGTCAAATTTCTCCACCTTGCATTAAGAAGAAATAAGGCAAGAGGAATGGGATTTCTCTTCCCTAATCTAATAGCACAGACATTTAAATCCGAGCTAGTCACCCCAGGCTCCCTCTCAAGTTCATGTCGTGAATACATTCCTTCTAGCAGGCGATCCATCTCATCCTAAAGCAGACAACTAAAAATAGGTCAGAATTGTAGACCAGGAGGGCTTTTACTTCTGTCAATTGCAGCAGCAGGTTAACATAAGAAGCTTACCTGAAAACGTCTATAGTGTCCCACCATGTATCAATTTTGTGCTGTAGTTTTGTGTAGGCTTTTTCTCATTTCTCTTGTGTGTGTTTAGAAAGTCTTTTAGTCTAAAATAACAGTTTCACAACATGTAACATATTCAGAAAGAGTATTAAATACAAATGATACCTCTTACATCCTACGAGATGAACACTTGTCCTGCAAATTAATTGCGCTAAAATTTTGTGGAGTTGACTTTGTCATCTACAGCTAGGCAAAGAACAGAAGAAGTTTAAACCCTCACTGGTCTTTTCCTTCTTCCTAAAATAGAAGATGTTCCTGTTTCCACAAAAATGTGTAGCTTCCTAAAGACAGGCTATACAAACTGTGGAAGAAGAAAAGAGTATCTGCCAACCCAATATGATATATTTTTGTTAGATAAACATATATTTTTCCAAGTTCCTTAAAAATATCTATGGTTTATATATTCACATGGCTTATATCTGTATATCTTGTAGTTTATCTGGAATAAGAAGGCTCCTTCACCCCTCTGCAAGGAAAAACACAGCTTGTACACCAGATCAATTCTACATAGGATTCAAAGTCTTGCTCAAAAATTTCAGAAGAAACAAGAAGATATCTACACAAGAATAAAGCTCTGTCATTTGTAATTAAGAGTAAGGTACATGCTGATAATTTTTTTAAAAAACAACACACATATTTTGCCTATGAACACGGGGATTTAAGACAGCATTTGTGCCTTAAAAAAAGAACAGCTTCCAGAAGTCTTGATAAATTTTCCTAATTTGATTTCAGTGATCAATAACATGTGTTCAGTAGAGGCATCTTGGGAAGACCTACTAAATGAGCAGTCACATTCACCAGATATACTCTCTTATTAGTGGTTACTTTAGAAACAATTGCTTCTGAAATGAAAGATGAGTAAAATTACATTTAAACTATTGCCTTTAATATACCAAAGAGGACCTTAAAATGAACTGAAGAGGAAAGATATTATATGATTTCATGGCTTTTTCACACAGCAGTAACAGAAGAAAGAAAACAGAGCAGAAGTTGTAGTTACAGAGCAGAAGTACAGATTTTCTTGTTGTTTTTATGGTATTAAAAGGATGAAAAAAACAAGTGTTTTTAAACCATTTCAGAATAGAAGAGAGAAAGGCAATGGATCTGATTTTTATTATCCTTGTTGAATATCCAATTTATCCTTTTACTGACAAACCTCTTCACATGTTCAAGAGATTTTAGGCACCTGTGAGCTTCCAAGAAAAAGCAATGTCGTATCCTGAACTTATAAGCTACATTTAAAAGACCATGATCACCTTTTTTTTTAACAGCCAGCTGAAAACAGCTGAATTTTCTCTCTAGAACTCAGGCTACATCGATAGCCTGACATATTCCTGACACCCTGGGCAGACGAGGCACCAGGCATCTGGAGATCATTCCCCGCACATCCCAGATGTGCTCTGTGCTGCTTCCCCTACTGACTGCAGGTGCCCAGGTGCTGGCAGTGGGGAGCAGCAGAGGTGGCCTCTGTGAGGAGAGGCCAAGGCTGTCCCATGCCAGGCACAGCCATCTCCAGGGGACCTACTGCAGGGCACAGCTGAGCCCATCAACAACACTGCTGGCTCCTCTCCGGTGACATATTTCGGCTGGGAAAAAATGCTGCCCAGCATCTGTGAGAGAGGAGTGAGAAAAACGTGAGAAACAGCCCTGCAGACACCAAGGCCGAAGAGGAAGGGAATGGGGTGCTCCAGAATCTCCTGCAGCCCCTGGAGCACCCACACTGGAGTCAATGGACAGCCCTGAATGACTGCAGCTGATGGAGAGTTCATTCTGGAGCAGGGGAAAACTGTGGAGAGTAAAAAGCAGCAGAAGAGAGCTGTTATGAACTGAGCCCAAAGCTGCTGCATTTCTGTACTGCTGGCTAAGAGATAGTATCACACAGAAATTTCAGTTAATTCATCAAACTTTGACCATCACCATTCACTAATTTAGGATTTGGTCCTTTCAGTCTTGATTAACAGGAGTAGTACCCATTTAAGTCCACATGCACAGCCTGTGGTAAGATAATAGACACAGTACTTTGAACAAACCCCATATAACAGGCACAGAGCAGAGAGGTAGAATAGTGGCTCTACTCTTATCACCAAAACTGCATCCAGGCCCCTAAGTTAAAAGAAATCTCAAAGATCATTTTGGTCAAGCAGCATTTTCCAGAGCTTAAGAACACACTGCTCACATAAAATTTTTCTACAGTGATATAGAAGAGGCAATAGAGATATCAACTTGGGAGTCTTCTACCTTTTGTCCTCCACCAAAAGGGAATCCTGGAGCAGTCAGTGAGGCGGGCTTAGTAGAGGCTCCACTGGAAAATTCATAATAGAATGTTTTATTCTGAAAAGATGTAATTTTATCTGCAGTAAAACAAAAGCAACAGAAAAACCTTTCTTCTTGAAAACTCTGGTGTTTTCATGGTGTGAAGCCACACGAGGATGCAGCAAAGGATTTAGACAGAGATATCTTTTTAAGAACCCAGTGCTCTGGTCCAATATTTCACAAAAATTCAGTCTCATATGCATGCATACACATACACAGGCCTTGTAAATTTGTTGATCTCTAATTTCTTTTTCCTCTTGACAGAGCATATAATAAATCAGAAAGGGTAACAGGCAGAATTACCACACAAGAGAAATTAACTGGAAAAATGGGTAATAGTGTTTATGTTCATAATTTACATTCCATTTGCAGCTTCATTCAGAACTGCAGCCTGGTAGCCAGTTGCAGGCTATTCAAGTGAGTGAAACAAAAGACTTCTATTATTTTTGTTGAACAATCTCTCAGTTTGCCTGTAAATAAAATTATTTTTGTTAAAAACTATTGAATTTGCTCTAGGTAATGAATCATTTGTGACACACTCTGAGCACACCAATACAGAGAGATGCCTGGACAGGAAACTTTTAGCTGAATTGGTAGGACAGCAGCATCAGTTCTGGCACTTCTCAAGTTTGCAATTATGGAAAAGACTTTGTCTAGAAAAAAATCTTTCAAACTTAAATTTAATAAAACTGAAGAGGTAAAGAAAACAAAACTCAACACACACCTCCACTCTCTCACAAAGAAAAAAAAAAGAATTTCTGGATGTTTTCAACTAGCTTTCAAAATGCACTTTGGTAATTTGTTACCAAGAAATGTGAAGCACTCCTAAGCGTATACAACACATTACCAAATAAATAGGTTTTCTGACATCTTTTTCAGGCAAACAGATGAATTGATCTATGAAAAAAAATAAAAAGTTATGTAAAAACGTGAACAGAATATAATTTGTCATGAAACTATATGGCAAGTTTTGATCTGAGCTGGTTTTAAAATGAAACAGTGTTTTTTCAAAAAGAGTCATGGGCAGCAAAAAAAACCCCAACTGTAAACCATACTGAAGACAGGGTTTGTCATAAATACCCATGTTGCAGAGGCAACACACAACTCAAAGCTCACTAGCTGGCCAACCTTGAGAAACCTTTGTCATTTCCATTGCATTTTCTTGAGAAGTGAGATTGAAAACTCTTTTGCCCCACACATTTCCTGATGATTTCCCCAGCCAAGCCACAGAAGAGACAGAGTCAAGTGTCCTGCTCCCTCTGCAGTTCAGCTACAGTACAATTCTGGAAAATCTAATTTTCAATTCTCTTAGGGGAGAAAAGCCAATATTATCAATCAAAATTTTAGTTTGAGAAAACGTGCATTAATGCATAGCATTCCAATAGAAAAATTTTAATCAGTTTCACTTTCCATCTGAAAACATCTGTGGGAAAATCTTCCTCCCCTAGTTTCCAGAGAGGTTCATAGGGCCCCTCAACTCACTGCCATCTTTCCACCCCACACACGAGGAAGAGGCACACGGACTGTAACCCTCATCCTTGCAAAACATTCCTGGTTTCTCAGGAATTCCTTGGACTTTGAAACATCTTCTTTAACTTTCCCTCTTTCACACAGACCCACAATCTGCAGCAATGGGAATACAAGAGGCACATGCTCACAACAATCTATACATTTCACTCCACACTTCTGCCTGCAGATCTTCTGTCTCTCTCTTACCCCGTAGATCTCTCCCCACATTTGTGTTCTTCAACAACAGGCCAAGTCGTAAGTGATACCTTTTCACTCTTGAGAAGCCATTTTCTAGTGAAATTTTACAGCTAAGGAAACCTTACCATTCAGCCACCTAGAGCAGTGATGGGACCTAAACAGGCATTTGCTGCCCATACAGTCTACACTTTCTGTTATATGTAATGTTTTATCACAAAGGAGAGCACTTTGCTTCAGCTGTAATCATAAATCTGTAATAAAGGACTCGGTCAAGCTGTGAATATGCTACATTAGCTACAAATTATTCCTAATCTGCATACATTCCCAGCTCTGCCACTGAGTAGATAGCGAATTTGTCATATCTCCCATATAACTGTGCAGCTATTGCATTCAAAAATGTTCTCCTCCAGAGACAGTCTGAAGGGTGTTCAAAACTGTGTGAATGGAAAATATCCAAGACTTGGACAAGAGCTATAAATACAAATGGAGAAGTTGTTGGCTGGAGCACGGTGCTGAAAATGCCAAGGTCACGGGTTCAATCCCTGTGTGGGCCATTCATTTAAGAGCTGGACTCCATGATCCTTGTGGGTCCCACCCAACTCAGATCATTCTGTGATTCTCAGGTGAAATTGCTAAAAATAAGAGTTAGGTGAACAGAACTTCTTCATTTCCTGAGAACTCATTCTTGCAAAGTATTTTCTTGAAAGCCTGAGCAGCAGGCCTAAAGCTAACTCTCAGATCTCTTACTGCTCGTGCGACACATGAAGATAAGCTCAGATATTCTGCATAAAAGCCTGATCCATTTTCCTTCCCTTGCACGGCAATACAAAGCTACCCATACTCCAAAAGCTGCAGCTCTGAATGATCAAATGCAGCAAATTGTCAGTGGTTCTAAAGCAGCTTCACTAAATCCACTCTTCAGTAACAAAAAAACTTGCCCTGAAGTTCAGCTCCCAGCAACAGCTACACAGCAGAGCCCTGTATATACTTATCTAGGGAAAACACATTGCATACAGCACATTGCTATCTCATACTCTAATTAAACGAATGCAAATACACCTGCAATCTTGCCCTAGAGACCCGCTAATTTACATTTTTTCCTCATAGAATCATTTTGACTTATCGGCATGACTGTAAGTTATCTGAAACACGAGGTGATATCATGAACTCTTCCTCAAAATTGTTTTCAGAAACTGGAAGAACCTTTGATTTGCCCCATTACTAAGTACCTACTATGCAACCCACAACCATCAATTTAGAGCAAAATTCTGTACCTGAGGTGAAAACCTACTTTTCCTCCATTCATCAGAAGAGTGCACTTCGCCATACAATTTTCCTGAGGTCAAAAAGAGCATACTTGTCAAAGCAGAGCTTTTAAACAGATGCTTTCTATGTGTTAGTATGAATCAAGGATTTATTTATAAAATTTTACTGCTCATGTTATACTTTAGGGTCAAATTAGAATCTTTTCTGTATAAGAAAGATACATCTTACATCTTTCTCTCTCTCTTAATTTGTATTTTTACATACAATTCTTCATAAATTGACTTCAAAATTTGACTTTAAAAAGAAGAGTTCATGCTATAGAGCATTAGCCATTTTTGTGGCTTTTCCAGCCCATGTTTAAAATTTTAACATTGCTCAAACTTGGAAAACATCTTAGTTTTTCATCACACCAGAACTAAAGTTACTGGATCCTGCAGTTCAAATGCAGTGCTCTTCAGACCAAAACTAAAGGACTTAATTTCTATTTAAGGAGAACATTACTTAAGTATGAACAGAGTCAAGAAACAAACATCTCTTCTGTGCCTGTTTCCCAGCAAATGAACACTTAGGAGCCTTTTAAAAGTAAACAGTGCCTGTAGAAGCAAGTACAGCTTTGTGTTTAAGATAGAGGACCAAATACAAACAGGCACAGAAAACAGTCTTATCTTTTCTCTTCCCCTTTATTTCTACCTGCATGTGGCTGTAGCATTTAACCTGTTCAAACTCCATTTCTTTAGCTGATGACATTTGGATTCTGCTGGTAATTAGCCTGGGGAGGCAAAGACTAATGACCCTAATTATTGCTGGAAGCACAGCTGGAGAGCCTTAAAAGCTAAAGTTTATCAGAGTGTGTGGGGGGGTGGAGGGTGTTGCAAACAGAACAGCTCTCCACAAGCTAAGATATCTAAATAGAGTTGCGGTGTTCTTGCTCTCTATTGTAAATTGAAGTCCTTCATAGGCAAAAAGTGGGTTTTTTTGCTGCAATGTTATTTTATGACAAGGAGAACTTTTGAGAGGTATAAGCACCACATTAAAAATGCCCGTATGTATTCAAAAGTACCTTTTATTTCTATATCTGTGTAGCCCTTTTAATAGAGAATTGCAACTACTAGTACCAGATCACATTGTTCTGGTGAGTTTGAAAGGCCTCTGCTGGCAGAATGAGATATTTATGACTCACACACGATGTGGTAGTGCAGAAAATGCAGCCTTGGTGTGAGAGCAGAGCTCCTGAGAAATGGGGGTGCAGGAGTGGCATAGGTAAATACTGACACAGTGCGACAAGAGGTGGGTCCAGTGTTTGGTACGGATAACCCCACAGCTATGCACAGATCTCCATAATTTCCAGTTAAAAAACCCTCAAACATGCAAGAAAAGAAAAAAGAACACCTGAAGCTGGACAGAACTGGTCTTTGGGGTAACAAAGAGAAAAAGAAATACATTCAAGGAGTACCTTGTATGCACAGTAAATCCAGATATGACCTGGCATTGGGGAGCAATGAAGAAAAAGAACAATATACAAGTGTTAGCAAATACACAAATGGTGGATCCCAAGAGGGTCATGGGAGTAGAAACCAGTAAAATGAACGTCATATTTTGCCTGGGAAAGGACTCAGATACCAGTGATGCGTCCTAACACCCCTCCACACACCAAACCCCAGAGTGAAGCCACTGACCTTTGGATCCAGTGGAGCAGGGGAAGGGTGAGCATAACCCCAGGAAAAGGGGTAGAAGCATATGTTGCAAATTTAGTAGTATCATTACTATTGTTGGCATTTTTCTGTATCAGTATTCTGATTACAATATTCTTTGTTTTTCTGTACAATTAGACACAAGCTAATGATGGTACTTGAATAAAACTAATATTTCCACCATACCTACTCTAAATTATTTGCTTTAAAGATAGATAAAAATATATGTATGCTCTATTTTTTAAATATGTATTAATATAAGGCATGTTTGCCTTCCCCATAATCAAGGTTCTGAGCATGACACTACACAGTTTATTAAATAAACACTGTGACTGAGTTCCTTACTGATAATTGTTTGCTTCACAACACAACTCATGGTAGCTCAAATCAACCAATTCTTAGCAACATGACATCTCTGTTATGGTTGTCCTGTTGGACATTCTGCCTCTCTGACCATCCAAAATGTGTTTCTTGCCCTTATGACCTCTGAAAAGAGATCCAAGGACGGAGTGTGAGGGCCATCTAGAAGGAGAGGGCTGGCAGCAGCTACTCAAGACTGGCACTGTCAGCTTCTTGTAACATCCTACTCAAAAATATTGGCAGAGTTATAACAAAAGCATTAGCAGAAATCATTCACAAAGCTTTTCTGAAGGTCAAGATAGGATTCCATTTTCTCTGAGAATATGACTATTTTCATAAAGAAAACAAGCAGTCTTCTCATTATATCATAATGAAAATCTAGGTGTAGTGTTATGTGAGTTTGTATGAGACTACGCCTAAAATATTTTTACACGACGTTATCTGTTAATTTTCTTCTAAGAGCATAGAAACTTGCCCCTCCAGACTTCAGTCCAGCTGTATGCTTTGCCTCTGTTTCTGAAGAACTTTGTAGTGCCCCATGCAGACAAACAGGGGCCCAGCCTGTTTGTGGAGCTCAGTGAGTACATGCTCTCCTCAGACACATTGCACACACAACATTTAGGCTTTTCATTTTGCTCAGAGGTAAGATGACTCCAAGCCCAGGACAATAGTGAGCTCTGTGTGTCCTAGACCTACCTACAAGGATCATACAGGTACCATATAACTCCATTCTAAACCTCCATTGAGAAAGCTGCTTTGGGAAAGGGTCTCTTCCATGGTCCTCAGGGTCCACTAGGATGCAAATGTAGAGGACTGAACCATCTTCCTAGATATATTTTTTATTTCACTTTCAGAAGTATAATATTCCTTTGAACTACGAAACTGTTTCCATTGTCTATGATGAGACTCTTCATGTGTGAGAAGAGTGCATAGATTGTGCACAAGTATTTCAAAGATAAGAGAACTTCAAGATATACCTCAGAGACATGGGGTGACATTCCACTTGGTGAAATGATAGTAATCCATTTCAAGACCCAGAAAAAAATACAAAGAGACGGCAACATTTTTATTTTCCTTTTGGAGACAGAGTTTCTCCAAGTATTAATACACTTTTGGCTCACTGAACTTTGTGGATGCTGAAAGCTTGGTGGCAGAGAGATTTTTCAGTGTCTGCCTGTGTCCGTGAGCATTCTCACTTTCTCACGGAGCTAGCTGCAAAACAGCTAGCGAGCCTTTGTAAATAATTCTTCTATCTTGCACCTGTGAGATGTTTTTGGATGTTGTTATTGTGGGACTGAAGGTCTGTTTAGGAAATGCATGTTTTTAGGATCTAGCCAATAGCCCTGGTGGGTGGTCAGCTAAGATCCAATGGCTTTCTATAACCTAGAAGTATAAAACCCTTCTGTATATAAATAAATAAATAAAGGCATTTCTATCTAGTCACTCCTGAGTTCGGTTCTCTCCTTCCTCCCTGGGCCGTGTCCGTCATTGCGACAGAACTTGAAGCATTTTTTGAGGACTAAATAGACCCCATGCATGTTTAGTTTTGTAGTTACGTGTATGTTCAGTTTTACAGATCATGAGCAGAGATGTCCAAAGCTATCAACGAATTAAAAATATACTATTCATACAAGTCCTACCTCTGAATTAACATCTCCATGAATGAAGGCATTGTAAACAAACAAAACAGATGGGCTAAGTATTGTACACATAATCAGTAAACAAAAGGGGAAAAAAATCCACATTTTAGTTTTTTTCCCTCTGCATCGAATTAGATTGCACTGAATTCACATAGTCATGTCAAGAGAGAAAGTTAGCGAATATTCATTTACAAACTACACGTGCCGAAGTAACAAAGTTATCTAACATGTTCCTAGGAGTGCGTGCTCCTCCTGATCTCCCAGGTTCCCCCCATGACACAGCCCCTTGGCCAGCAGCATGAGAGCTGCGCTGTCTCCTGCAGCTGAACCGCTCATTAGTGCAGCGCTTGATAGCACCGCGCACGGCAGCGCACACCGTGCTGCAGCGCGAGATGAGAAAGAAAACGAAAGTAGTAATTTTCTTCAGCTCAGGCTTTTTCTCCACTTTGATGTGATTTGCTAGGACGCACTCAGTAATTTGAGAGCGTTCCTTTTCCCCCAGCCAGGTTCCAGCAGTACTTTCACGGTGCCCTGGGGTGCCTGTCACTCTCTGACATCTGTTACAGTTGAAGGCCATCAGCTGGGTTTGTATGTCAAAAACAAATTCTCAGTGGGGTCCACAATTTCTCTTCGCTGTTGCTGTGCAGCAAAGTAGTATCTATTGATCGCTGACTGTAACTGTGGTAGGTCAACAATTACTGCTGATGGGAGCTCTCCCGTGCCTCAGTGCAGCAGCACGCATTTATGTTGCTCTAAATGAGCAGGTGGAGAGGAGGGGACTTGGGTACGTGAGACAAGGAAAGGCTCTGCTCCTGAGCAGCACTTTTATAAAAAAAGAAACTTTAAAGCACTTAAATGTATAAAAATAAAACCACATTAACTAATACAGAGTATCCATCTGGCACAGGAAAAAAAAATGCCAGGAAAATTGAAGCTTGCCCAAGATTGAATGTCTACATCAAAAAGTCGGCGATGGCAATGAATTATTCCTAAACTCTCTCAATACTTCATCCTACATCTGATGTTTCAAATACAAACACACACACACAGAGGGAATTAAAGAAGATCTAATGTATTTGGGAAGTATTAAAATAATTTCTGCTTAGAAACAGAGCTATTTTAGACATATTTCTTCCCTTACTTTTTAAAACATTACAAGACTTTGCAACTTCAATCAATTCAATTCCACACTATAGACAAAATCACTGTGCTAATTGTAGGTAGGAGAATAACACAGGTGACAGAACATTTTTAAACAGCCTTACACATATTTAGGCACTTAGGGATTTTTAGGAGAAAATAGCATAGAATTCAAGCCAGAAATTTGGCAACGATGTGGAATAACCTGTTGCTTTGTAACAGAGGTGAAAATGCATAAATGTCAAGCTGGTCTCACTGCCCAGAGCCTTTGTATTACAGCGACTAGATTTCCCAAACCAAGATCTTGTTTTAACTTTGGTTTCTAAGACAGAGTGCAATTGGCCATCGGCACATACCTTGGAGGAGCGCTGTTTCTGAAAACTCCCTGTGAAGTCAGTCAGACAAATAACAAATCTGATTTCTATCATTCTACCTTTTTCAATTTCGAAAGAAACAAATGGTGGTTTAACTACGTAGTCTACCAAAGATGCCAAATGCAGTGCTGTCAGAAACAGGACCAGGAATGTTGTTCTCCAGTTCCCTAGGCCATCTCACGCACTGCTCTGTCTTCTCCCAGTATGACCAAGCTCTTTGTTTCTTCCCCCCAGTATCTCCTGGTTAGGAGACTCTTCTCATGCCAAGCTATGTGACCACCTTAGTGCCAGGAGCTGCAAACTTCTCTCTGGGGAAGAAGGTCAGCAGCTCTGATCTCCCAAATAAACCTGAAATCATGAAACAATGCAAGTCCTCTCCTCTCTTAGCAGAAATTATATTTTGTCTCTGAAATAACCCATAACATGCCTTGTACGTTTGGTAAAGGGGCTCAAATAACCTCATCTTAATCTTACAAACCTCTCATGAGCAGAGCAGAGCTACTCACTCTACTGCATTCATGTTTTCATCAGCTCGATTCCCCATCTTGACATGGAAAGGAGACTAAGGAACAAACACACACAGATTGACAGATGTTATTCTGCAAACAAAAAAATCCCTTCATCCAGAGAAAAAGGTCTTTGCCACACTTACCATGACACATTAAAAATTAATTTGCTTCATGGTGCCTCAACAGAGACCAGGGATGGATGGAAACAGGAGTTTGGCACTGGTATTTTTCCATCAGCAAGAAAGAAAATAGGAAACAGAAACATAGGTAAAAAGAAAACAAAAATAATTATTTGTTTTAAATCATAGCAGACAGTTTTAATGTTAAAGGCTGCACTTGAAATATCAGAAGTGCCCAGAAAATAACAGGACAAATGACTGATAGAATCAAATATAAAACTTAAGAAAGTGCAAATGAGAGATGTTTGAATTACTAACACCAGTAGGATGTAGGCGAAAGGGCTAAAGCATTTCCACTAATTACAATGATACTCCATGGAATTAAACCGTGGTAACAGTCTTGTCGCTTTCAAACAAAGGACATGATTTGAAACTTGTGATAGGAAAGAAAGTAAGGGATAGAATTACAAATGGAGTGGATTGGAAAGGTTTCTGGATTCAGTCACACCCAAACAAATAGTTGGTGATAACGATAATATTTAAGATGCTGTCTTTTGGAAAAATAACAACACAGTGCTTTCTCTGCACTGCTTACAACTTTGAAAGCATAGCAGAGGAATAATTTTTTTCTCATATATGTATCGATTTGTTTCATATTCAACAATTCTAAACAGTGATTAAGTACATGAAAACATCTTTTCTGTATTTCTAAAAGAGTTGTTTTCCCTTCCTGTATTTAAAAGGACAAAACAAAGAAAGTTGGGATACAGATCTAGCATCAATGCTCCAGTAGTATCAGTCATGGCAAATACAGTTATATGATCATAAACCAAGTCAAATATAGAAAAAAAATCTATTCAGACTGTATTTTTCTCTTTTCCTTTATTAATTTCTGGAGCTTCTGTCCTACAAGGATAGGCTGAGAGAGTTGGACCTGTTCAGCCTCCAGAAGAGACAACGGAGAGGGGACCACATCAGTGTCTATAAGTACCTGAAGGGAGGGTGAAAAGAGCATAGATCCAGGCTTTTCTTGGTGGTGCCAAGCAATAGGACAAGAAGCAATGGGCAGAAACTGATGCTCAGGAAGCTCCACCTGAGTATGAGGAAGAACTTCTTTATTGTGCAGCAACCAAGCACTGGAAGAGATTGCCCAGAGCGGCTGTGGAGTCTCCCTCACTGGAGATAATGAAGCAGCATCTGGACACAATCCTGTGCCATGTGCTCGAGGATGACCCCACTTGGGCAGAGGTTTCACCAGATGAACCACTGTGGTCCTTTCCAACCTGACCCATTCTGTGACCCTGTGATTTCTGAAGCAAGTTTGCCATGTGCAACCACAAACACTACTTTTGTGGCCTCTAATCATAACCTCCTCATGCCTTTCTGCTTCTAGACTATAGTACTTCCAATTCGCTACTATGTGTCCAGTATAAAAATGCTTCAGTTTAGCCTAACCTGTTTTTTTACAAAAAATTAACCTTCTTTGTCAAACCTTAACTCTGGATGTCACAGGAATCTACCATGATAGATTAGCTGCACTTCTATATATGTTGTTTTCTTCCAGTACCATAAAATTATTTCTCAGCAACTTCAGCTCACTTTCAAAATCTTCTACTTTCTACCTCCTTTCAAAATTCTTAATAAATCTTAATTTTCTGTACTTTGGGGCTTAGGGGATGTGGTGAGGGGAATGTCATTGACTAGAGTATTTTTGTTATTGTTGCTTTTAATTCTTACTCAGTTTATTAAAGTCTCTCTTGCCCAGTTAAATAAAAAGAAAATAATCAAATAATCCTGGAAACATTTTTACTGCTGTTGAACATCTTATTCTTTCATTCAGGTTGTTTCTTCCTGGCACCCAGCAGAACGACGCATGCTGGTTCACCCACTGCTTTAAATACATCCAGTGAAAATCTGCAACAGTGAAGGAAAAGCTCCAGGTTCTTCTTCCTTCATGTGCAATGTGATCAGCAACACAGAATTTTAAAATGTAGTAAATTCCCTTTTATAGCCTATACTTGGAAGCTTATTTTAAAAGTATAAACCAATCTAGTAACTTCATTGAGGCCTTTAAAACATATGAATAAAGGGTATGGTGTCATTTTCTCATATAGTAATACCCTGATAGAAGATTTATTTATTTATTGTATTTAAATATTGTTTCTAGACTATTATTTCTATTTTCTTTGTCTAACATTTGATTGATTAAGAGAACTGGCAGGTTATATAAGTGTAAGCCTTTTGAGTGGTATTAAAAATGACTCGATTTCTCACACTGGCAGTAACAGCAAAGCAGAGACAGAAAAAGAAGGTTAACAACTGTTTAATTGCTATGAGGAAAGGGGTTCTGTATAGATACTGATCTAAATTTCTCATTTAGCACCCTAATGAACAAAAAGAAAAAGAATCTGAAAAACCAAATTCTTATCAGTTAGGTAATCTGCATAAAATGCATTTTCAGGTCTCTGCAACATTGCAAAGAGCTACCATATGGACTAATGCTGCTAATCCTACTTGAGACCACAAACTTAATGAGACAATTTAAGTAAGTCAGGAGATAAGCTGTGCTTTTCTGTTTGGTGTTGAATTTCATTAATAACAAGGAAGAATTATCATTAACAGCCTTTGTAAAGGAAGCAGAAATACGCCTAAAAAAGCAGAAGCAATTGAAATTGCACAAAGTGCATGTCGTGAGGTAGATTAAAGTATGTCTGAGAAGTTCCAAAAATTGTATTTAAACTGGATAAATGCAGCATACCTTGCTCTTTTGCAGTTTAAATTGCAATTCAGTTCCTAATCAGTCAGATAATTTCAAATAGGAAATAATAACGGAGTCTGTTTCCATATCAGTGACTACATGCAGAGCAAATTTTGCTGAAATAATCCAATTATTCTTTCTATGTACTTTGATATCCTGCTGCCTCCAAGTAATTACCAGAAAAGTTGGACAGATGTAGTTCCATAGGAATTATGCTGGTACCAGCAGTTAGCATCCAAATACCATGTAGGAACCAGCAAGTGAAACACTTAATTCCTGGATGGCACTCCGTGTTGACATAAAGTTTTTTGCTGAGAGTTACTCAGGCTCTGGCTGTTCCTCTGATACCTCTTACTCTGGTGATCTGAGATTTTATGTTCTCCAAATACTTGGCAAATATGGTTTGTGCCAGAGGTGACCAGCTACACCTCAGCCACCCCAACTCCCTGACTGGCATTTAGGGCAAACAGCCAAAAAGGGGCTTTGCTGGCCCAGCAGCAGGCGAGGTGCAGAGATGTCCACTTTGTTCAGTTCGAGCTGCCATAGCACAACTGATCAGGTGTTGCCTGTGAGGGATCTGGTCCTTTGCTGGGAGGACACTGGAGACAGTGTTTGCTGCAGTGGCACACAAGCACTTTTCTGTTCTGGACCTGACATTTCAGTAGTACTTGACATGTTAATCATGGCTGCTCTCAACAGAGGAAATAAAAATAAAACATGTAAGGGCTCTTCAGGGATTGTGAATATTTTATTTTTAACATAATATTTACTAATGGGACCATGTTTATGCAGAAGAGATAAAAGGTATCATATATATATTTCTATCTGGGATCCAGCACGACTTCTACTAGCCTCTGACAGTTTCCATTTGACAAAACAGAAGAGACCTGTGTTCCATTAATGGCTTTTTTTTTCTTTTACTTTCTTTCTTTCGGGATAATAATAAGAGGCAACACTTTTAAACACCTTTGGAGACTGTATGTCTTTCATAGGCTTATGCAAGAAAACTGATTTATCAAACTAGCTAATAAGTCAGAGTTCTTCGACTTTTTTAAAAGAAAAAACTGAGTTAAAAGGAAAAGTAATTCTTCACCCTACACTAAATTAAAACTTTCTGTTAAGAAAATGGAAGTGATAAAGAACAATTTTTGTACCACAGAAACCAAATTTTCTGTCATAGGCCTGAAATATGTCTCTTGACAAATGCATAAGGGAGTTATTTGTTGCTAGGATTGTGCTATGTACAAGGTGTTCCTAATTAATTCAAGAAAACAGTTCATGCTGAAATCTTACAAATCTACTTTTTACTTCCCCATCCATATTCATCCATTCAATCCAGTAATTCACCTTCTCCCTGTTGGACTGCTATTAACAATGAAGGCAAATATTGCGGCAGTGCTACTTTCACGCAGCCTTGACTTTTTAACTCTTCAAATCTGGATGACTGATACATTTTCTTCTCCTTTTTTCATATATCCAAATATTTCTTTCTGAAACTTAGTGAAACAAATTCTTTTAGTATTGCTTAAGACACAATTATCCTATGAAAGAACATTCAACAAAATTGAACATTCTGTTTTTATACACATCTATGATTAGGTATTTCCCATTGTTAGTCCAAACACGCAAATTACAGTCTACGCTCACGACTACTGAAAATACAGGCTTCAGTCCAAGAGATCTTCAAGTAAAATTCTCCACGGTAAACTTCAGTGTGTACCTTATTTTGCTCCCACACTCCTCTCCTACAAAACTGGTGGTGTAGTTTGCTCCCATCAAGCACCCCAGAGCCCATCTGCAGCACCATCGACCTCAACTCCCCAAGGTGTCTGTAGCCACCAAGACAGAACCAGAACCCTCTATTGTGCCTCCCATTCACTGAATTTCCATAAAAAACTTCGAACTCAACCGGTTTATCTTAGTTTTGCAGACAAAGAGGCTTGCACATAGTCATCCACTGTCAGCTGTACCGGATGATGTTGCTTAACTGCTACCCAGTCATCAGCCAAGGCTTGCAGGTGGCTTAGAAACACGAAATGGGAAGACATGTAGGATCAGGCTGACCATGCAATCAGTATAGGATTTACCCACAATTGGGCCAGTATTATAAAAAAAGAAAAAAAAAATCTAATAAAAGACCTGAGTGATAACCCATCTGTCAATTCTTAGAAACTGGATAACAGCCTGATGTAAAGGTTTTTCACTCTTCTTATACCAAAGAGCAGCCAGCCCAAAATCATTCCAAGAACATTTATTCCATTTATATATTCCATGGGCCTGTTTCAGTGCTACCCAGTAACAAACCAAGCACAAAGGAAAGTCCTGACAAAGAGGAACTTATTAAACAGTTAGCTCATAACAACATGACATTGGTACCCAGAAAATGAGAAGTTTATAATTTTAGAGATCATTACCAGCTATCATTGTAACTGACAATTTTTCAATGATCTGAAATAACATTCTTTAAATAAATTCCAGTGAATTGTCTAGAAATAAAAAAAACTACAATTCTCCCTATTCTACACAATAAAACCTGTCCTCAGTTTAGTACACATAAAAGAAGCAGAGTGTAAAAATGCAATATATTGCCCTACAAGCACCGTTAAATTGGAAAGTTTTGCTAAAATATTTTTCTTTTTCCACTGAAAGGATTTTCTTGCAAAGTCCTGAGATTCCTCTGCTATCTATCTCTCCCTGCATATTTACATGAAACTTTTCTGGCTATATATTGCAAAAGGAAATGTGTCATTAAATGCTTTTCAAAGTGACATTGCTGAGTGTGTTGGAAGTATTTTCTGTGCTCTTCATGAACGACAGGCTGCACATCCCAGGCATCAGCTGCAGTTCATTAGTGCTACAATGGCAGCAAACCAGATGACTGTTCCACAGGGCTCTTCAAAGGCAGCGATAAGCAGCCAGCTCTCACTGATGAAGGAAAAGATTATTCCTTCAGCATTTTTTTGGAAAAATAAGTTGCCAGCCCAGGAAAAGTACAGTGAAAAATAGATTTCTAAGAAACATGGAAGCACTTACAAGAAACTTCTCTTAAGTGGAGAGTGGGGAACTGCTGAAAACTGTTCTGGAAAAAATCTCTATTTTTCCTTGATGCTTTGATTTATAATTGGCAGAGTTTTTAGGGAAACCTAACATGGGCTCGGGAGCACACAATACCTGGAAAGGGTACACAGAGACTCTTTGCTTGCAGGAAGTATATTTCAAGTTCCCTCACAGGTATTATGTACTTACATTATGTACTTTAAATTTGACTGGTATGAGTGGGTTCATTATTACTAGTAGCTCAATTTTCTCTAATGGTTTCCTGCATGACTAGATTTTCATGAACAGAAATTGAAACAGTAGATTAAAGTCTTGCATGGGCCACAGTAATTTGCAGGTATAGACTGGGAAAGGTGAGAGCAGGAGCCTCTTACGTCTTGTTTATTTAGAACCATTCTGAATAGTAGTTATTCTTACACCAAAAAATAGGATATTCCTTACCAAAAAAAACCCAAACAAAATCAACAAACAAACAAAAAACACCCAAAACAAACCCCAAACCAACCAACCAAAAACCCCAGAAAAAGACATTTCTAAGAGGTACAGGGGAACCTTTAACAAAATGCTCTATTAGTTCTCTAAAACAAAATTGCCAAGTTTAAACCTAATGTCACAAATACTTTCAGAAATCCTCAGAATTGACATAGGATGTTGGAGGGGAGAGAAAACTGCTCCTCTGCCAAACCTCACTGCTAAGAGCCACAGAATGAGATGTGATCTGGTACCTAGAGAAGTTTTGAGCATAAACATGACTGGTTTCTGCATCCACTGCCATAGCATCCCATATCTCCTGAGAGATGTCTCACGAGCTGTCCCACAATCCAGGACACTGGCAGTACCAAAGCAAATTTGTGCAGTCACATGATACCACAAAACTAAATCGACATTGAAAGAACAAGAGCATGCCACTTTTGTTAGAATGTTCCATCGAAAAAGCAATTGTAATCCAAACATCACTTGATCTTTCTGATGGATCTCAAACCTGAGCATCTGGCACTCCTGCTATAAAATTCTCATGTCTTCTTTGCTTCTTCCTTTCATTTTAGAGAGGTAAGACATCAGGAATGTTCATAACAAACTATAAACTGCAAAGCAAAACCCTTCAGGCTGGATAGACACCATCCACATTTCCTTTGTTTCTGAAGTCAGTTCAGATAAAGTTGTGACAAGAGATTGCTCAACTGCAGGAAGATTTGTACTTAGACAGAATTAATACACTAAAAAATGCCCAAGACATTCTTTAATGGCTATCAGAGAGTGGCACACTTAACAAGACATCAAGTAAAGGGGGACAATTGAAGACCGCGGCCTCTATGCAAGAAACCAAGGATCAAATTGGGTCCAAGCCCACAACATTTCTAAAATTAAGTGCTTTCATCTCATACACACACAAAAAATACCTGTCCACACTGAAAGGGTTTCCAGATCAAAGAATAAAAACACAAAATAAAAGAAAAACTCTCCCCCCCGCCCCAAATGATCACAACCTTAGGCATATAATCCGAAACATGAAAAACAAAGCTGTATTTGATGCCCATTCCTGCTAAGGAAAAATTAACTTCTAGCTGGACTGAAACCTGTCAAATCTCAAGCAAAATCCTATTTTGTCCTTGACAAAACAGACATTATTTCTTCAAGATGGAAAGTGTCTTTTTGACCACCCTTACTCTTTTTACACTTCGTATCAATGCTTCACAGGAATAGGTAACTCTTCATTTCTACACCAAGCAAAACATGCCATGAATAGATCAAATATGGATTTGACACAATCGAAGTGGGAGAAATACATCCTACAATATATGAAAGGAATCCTAAAATAGAGAAAACCTCCAGCTTTTAAATAGGTATTTGAAATTTATGTCTGACAAAGTACTGCCTACATTCAAATGACAAGCAAGTATTGCACTTTTTCGACTTTTTCTTTAGTTGTTGTTTATCTTCTGTACAGATTCCCATACAATTCACTAGAGAATTGCACAACATATTGCAACAATTAGAGCACTCAGCTGAGACAGTTGAGACAATGTTAGACTCTGTGTTAGCAAGCAGCTATTTTGCATCTAAAAACCCTATGTTTATTACCAAGAATTTTTAGATCTTCCAGTGTTCTGATCCATTGCAAAAAGCAGAAGATTTAGGCATCTCTTAGGTTACTATGGGAGTTCCTGCTCTTTGAGGGACTTTACTGCATGCAACGTGCATGTGTAACCAGGTTAATACTGAAGATAAAGGATAAAATTTCGAGTTAATGAAGTTTTGCATTTAGTGGTAGTTTATTTGGCTTATATTTAAACAGCCCTAGTTTTGTACACTGGGACAGAATAAGGTTACAGCTTATATTAATAAATAAGGTAAACAGGGACAATTACATGCATATGAACCCTTACCTAGCGTGCTGGTGGGTATGTTTGCAGGTGATTTTTTTTTTTTTT
>VZTG01008964.1:1020166-1070600 GCA_013397845.1 Melanocharis versteri
TTTTTTTTTTTTAATTTATTTATGGTAAGTAGATCTCTTCCAGAGCAGAGGTTTTATCACTTGTTTCTTCTTTTTCTCTGGTCACGGGCCTGAAAAATGGCACACTGTGGGAGTTCAACACATTTCTTATAATACATTGCAAACCTTTGTTACCAGTAAATTAATTTAAATATTTTTAAATAAATCTCTCTGCTCCCAGAGGTTTCCATTTTCTATATGTATTCCACTTTCTATGGGGAACAAAGCCTTAATTATCTTTTAAGATCCCATATTAATACTGCGCAAAGCATTGATTAATTGTACAGCACCAATAATAAAGAGAACTGCTAAGGTAAAACCATGCTCCTCCTCGCAGAAGGTATGAAACAATGATGATTATTATGATAGGTGGCAGATCCCTCATGTACAGCAGCCTGGAGGGGGCTGGTGCTTCCCAAATGACAACTCTTGACCAAAAAAGAGCTCATAGGCATTCACTGAGAAAACATTTCAGTGATTTTCTCAGCCGACGTTTCCTCCATTCTCTTCCATAGTGCATCATATGTACTGTCTTCCCAGCGCTATCCCACCCCCTGCAATACACACTTCCACATTTCCTTCAGCTGTGGACAACACCTCGCCAGGTGCCTGGCTCTGACAGAGGGTAAACTGCGCTGCTCAGGACACAGGCAGAATTTCCATAGGAAATTTCCACAGAAAGCAGAATTTCCAGAGGAAACTTCCACAGAAGAGGTTCCCTCATGCCGGAGTGATGGGCAGGGTCTGACTTTACGCTGCCAGTTGGTGCAGGGGTGTGCAATGAGCTTGACATGGAGGCCCTTTATGAATGATCAGTGACTTGAACAGCACCCACAGTTGCAATGTTTTTTGATAATCATATTGTAATTCATCACTTAATGCCAATACAATTCACAGATGACTTAACTTCTTTACTAAGGCCTCCAGCACGCAGCTGTAGGTAGGTGCTGTGACTATAAATTGCTCTTTTCTTTTTCAGGAGAAGTAAGTGGGTGTGAGAGGGTGAAATTTTCATTGATCTGAGCTTCAGGAAAGAGATTTTGAAGGAACTTCACACACTGTTGTGGTTATAAAACTTACTGCTTAACAGCTTCAGGTAATATATTGTATTTGAGAAGATTAATTCAATTGTGATCAAATCCAACCCAAATTCTTTCATTTCCCTATCATTTCCTGACCTCCATTTTTCCAATTTCAAACCTTCCAATAAAACTACTGCTTGCTTAGATCTCTCAAAAAAAGCATCAGACAGATCCCTATCAAGGCTATAAAGACAAGAACAATGATTACAAAGTTCTCAGAGACGCTGTAGCTCTTTCCTGCAGGCAAACACCTGACTCGGATCATCCCATCCACACACGCAGAATTGGTCAAGAAAACAGGGCATATTTGACCACAATAGTTTTAATCAGTTACAGTCAAACTGATTTTGATTATAAACAGTTCACGAAGAGGTTGCAGGCTCGAAAGACTAATTAATTACAAACACACAGTCTAAAATAATAGTAATTTGATAATCTCATGCTGCTGTAATCATTATCCAGTGTTCCTTGTTCATATTACACTCCCACAAAACAAGCATTTCCAAGCATCCCCTTCTAATGTACAAACATAAGGAGAGCAAAAATTACATGTGGGAACCTTAACTAAATGACAGTAGAAGTAATCAAGCTGAAAACCATCTGCCATTATTGGCTGTGCGGTGAAGTTTGCTCTGAAAACTACAGTGTGGGAGGCTTATCTAGTGAGCAGAGAAAAAGGTATCCTGGCAAGGAGAGCCAGCAAATCCCAAACCTTCAAATGCACATCAGCCTCCTCCACCAGCAACTGCACTGCGTGGCCTAAAGCCTGCCATCCACTATGCTTCAGCTTCCTCGGACATGAAGACATTACCTACTATTTATATTAGCACAGCATCCAGCAGCTTTTTTATTCAGCCACATGGTGCAGGAAACAAGCACTTCTCAGTCAAGCAGACAATTTTTTGTCCTCTTGCTGCTGCTTTTTATTCTGCGCAGAAGTCCTGCTAGCACTAGGATCTTTGGAGCTGCTGCACTTTCACCTCTAGTATTTCCAGAAATTCAAGCATTTTGAGGTTCTGCTGTAACTTTTTAAAGGGAAAGAGAAAACAGAGGAAGTGCTTCTCCTCCCCTGAAAAGTAATGAAAGCCGGGCTGAACAACTTAGCTATGCACATGCCTACAGGAAAAGGGGGCAAATATTACTGATGCCAAACTGTCTTGTTAGAGGAAATCTGCCAAACATGGCCTGCTTCCAAAATTCCTCAGGGATAGTATCAGTCTCAGGCTGCGACAAGCTAGAAGCTATCTAGATTCAGAGCCTAAAAGCTACATCACATTCTCTGTGGAATGGGCAGGTTGCCCCCCTCTCTTTTGCTCTTGCTCATTCTTCTTTCATTGCTGCCTTTACCTGTTCCTTCCCAAGAAGAAACCAGGAGGAAAGCAGATCACTGACTTGGTTTCTCCTGCACCAAGATCTAGGGCCAGCTGGGTAAGGTCTCATTTAAATGACAAAATGCTTCTTATAGAGAAGAAGATCTCCTTGTAAAAGCATTTGCCAAAAGGGTTAAGTGAACCAAAGTATGTTCTCACAATGGGTAAACTGAGGCACGGGCTGATGACATGTATGGTGACATGCAGACCAGGGAAGGAATCTTCAATTCCCCTCAGATTTCTTGCATCCTTCTTACTAAGATAGGCTGTTTCCTCAGATCTGTGGGCACAATTTGAAATTTGTGGTTAGATCTACTAAACAATTTTGATCTCACAGTTTAAGCATAAGCATTGCATAGCACTCCCTAACTTTTGGACATCCTACCTACAGATGATAAATGCTCCTATTGCCAGGCAGCATGTAAAAGCTTGCAGAAAATTTTGGAGATGAACTCTTTGTTTCCAGCTTTGCATTTTCATGGAAATAGACTGGCATCTTCAGAGGAAATTAATATTGTTCCCTTGGATTACAGTGCAGAGCATCTATATTTATTCACAGACTCCTGTTGTGCCCCATACCAAAGAGCTATTCTACTGCAGCACTTTCGCCACCTCCAGTCAGCTCTTCTAACAGCAGATTTTAGGATATGCAAAGCATATGCATTAAGCAGGCCCCCTCCCTCTCTAAGGCCCCCAAACTGAGGCTGGGACCAAGGGGCAGGGGAACTGCAAAGGCTAGGGAGAGTATTCAGCCAAAAGCAAATGCTGAAGAAAAGGTAGGACTGGAAGGCAAGTCTGAAATATTACAGTTCTAGGAACAGGCTGTTTCATTGTGTCTGACCATTTATCTTCATTGAAACTGAAGGGGCTGAGCATTCACCTGATAGAGGCTTGTACTGCTCCTTTCTCATGAAAAAAGGGGCACGTCAGCACTTTTTTCCCTCAGTAGTTGAATTACTACAGGAGCAGTTTTCTAATGTTTTCTCTGCTCCCCTGAGGGAAATAGGCTGTACTAGTGCGAGATGGTGTGGTCACTGTGAGCCCTGGCTAGGGAAGGGCTGGCCAGACCCCATAAAAAAGCAGGAACTGGTGGCCAAATCAGTACTCAGTGACTGTGAGCCCATCCCAATCCCTTTTCGGAGGCACCCACAGCCCTTCCTTCCCCCCCATCTCTGCACATCCCCTACCTTTTACCTGTTTGCAGTCAGGAGGCAACAGCAGAGTCCTTATTGACTTGAAGGGAATCAGGATTTCATCTTTTTCAGGTACTCCTAAGTAGACTGCTGCTTTTTGTGCTAGCATCATTGATGTTATAGGTAATATCCAAGTCAGAAATTTCTATTCTGTCTATTCTACTCTGAGGGAGAGTTTCTCAAATATTTACTTCTAGGATGTCAGAGAACAATACAGTGAGAAGCTTACTGTTCAGCTGTTTTCATTAAAGGTTTTATCATCTGTTCTTAGCCATATCCCCAAGTTCTAATTAGGAAATTGCTTTGACACACAGCTTTAAAAAATTGTCAAAGCAGCCTAGTTGGTGTTTTTGCCATTCTCATTTGTGACTAAACACTTTCAATAGCTTTTTCAATCTCTCTTTTTAATATTGATCCTGAAATCTCCAAACAGCTTAGCAGCAAAGCAGGGCTGCATCATTAAAGGCAATTGACTTACAAACACCATAATCTCTGGAAAGAGGGGAAAAAAAAAAAAAAAAGATAAAATTTGAACCTAACACAGCACATGCAAGCAAATATAAGGTTTGCTCTGTGGTGCCAAGACCATAGTGCAGCTTCTTTTCCCCAGAATGGTTAAATAGATGGACTGAGACCTGGTGTCCTGCTACCTGTCCATCATATATCTGAGATAACTTGTGGGGACAGCATGGGATTCACAACAGTCAGCGTGATGGCATGGAAACTAAAAATACCAGCCCCATATATTGAAGCCTAAGAGAGGAAAAGATGGTTGTCATTCACTTCCATAAATTCTCCCAGCATGGAATTTAGATTCCTTACCTGTCACAAGGGAACTTTCACTGGATACCTTTGTCTTCTTGGTTTTGTGAAAGCACTTGCACCAGTATTGTGTTGTTTGCAATAGGTTCATTCACCTTCTCCAAGGCCCAATCCAGCAAGAGTGTTTTGAGCTTTCAGGACAAACTGAACCAGGAAACAGCTGCTCCATGATCCCCTATTGGGACCTGGGTGACAATTAAGTTACATTAAACCCCAAAGCAGGCAGGTGGGAATTGGAGGTAGCAGTTAAGAAGCTATGGACATACAATATTTTACTTGAGGTACTGCAAGAGGCAGCTGGACACTTGAACACCATTGTGGACCTTTGCCTATATGATTTATTTATATTTAAATCTCAAGTTAGTATCACATCATTATCACTGCCTTCTGAACAAAACCAGAAAAAAAAAAGTGATATAGTTTCGAGCTCAAAGGGAAAACAGTCTGCTTTGTTTTTAAACCAAATTTATTGAAGCAGGATAAGGTCCTGGAGTTGCATGCCATAATTAAAAAAATTTAGTAAGAGTTAAACAAAACCTAAAATCCTGGTTCCTTGATGTGGAGAAGTCACTTAGTACAGGTACTTAAAATGATGATCCTGTAACACCTTTCTACAACATATTCACACAATCCTTACTTTGAGGAATAGAAAAGAAGAGCTGTGGAAGGAAGCACTAGAGGTTTTTATAAGGAGATAGCTCATTACCTATTTCCCACATCTCACATGTTGTTTAGTGGCATTTTGTGTTATCTGGCCTAACAAGCCTCACAACATTTGTGCCCATGCAAATCCCCACTCTGGCCTTTGAACATTCAGTATCCATGTCCTTTTCCTGCTATTACAATTGTTTAGAAATGTGCTGGCTTTATTTTTTCAAGAAAAGCTGAAACTGCATCTGAGCACGATTGTTGCCAATGCTCATCTTGGCACTGGAATCATAGGCAAAGCTGAGATCAAGCTGTGGAAACAGTATGATAGATCTGGTTTATGCCTTAAATATGACACTTGCTTTTTTGGCCACCATTTCATATTTTGTCCAATTTTCAGAAAGTAAATCAACAACTTCCAGAGACTATAAACTCTCAGGACTGAAAAGCTGCCAGTTTGCTGGATAGTGAGGTTGGTTGCTGCTGCAAATGCTGAACGTAGGGCTGGGACCTGTTTGTGGCATAACTTGAGGATCTGGAATGGACACAAAATTCTTGCTGTGGCCCTGGGCACCAGAGCGGCAAGCACAGCTCTGAGGTACTTTCCTTCAGGTTACGCTTCTGAGAAATGTCCTGCAGGGGCCAGGCTATAGTGCCACAGGCTTCAGAACTTATAATGTGTATTTGTTTCACAACTCTGGCCTCCCAGCCTAAGCCTCTGCTCCAAGCAGGAGCCCTGAGCAGCAGGAACAGCAGCTACTGCATTACACGTCAGTAGTCACGCACAGGCATGGGGTGCATCAGCCACGGCAGTTTTCTGCACAGCTGTGCTTTCCTCATCTGCCCAGATGCCCAGTTCTCAACACAAGGTCTCAAGTAAGCATTAGGACAAAGTCCAAGGTAACTTTGGCAGCTGAAGACATTGAACGCCCAATTACACACCTAGTCAAACCCTTACTGACCCTTTTACAGTGTGGTACCTTGAATGGTTATGAATGAAAGGTTTTATCCACACCAACAATTCTGGAAAGGTCTCGGATTGCATTGAAGAACAACCGAGAAGAAAACGTCTTATACTATACACCTAACACAGGAATTTCAGAAAATTACTTAGAAACATCATAAAGACTCTTCTGAGACTGACTCTACATTTTACAAATATGTGCTTGTATCTAAGTTACTCAAAGAAGTATTTCACTATAAAAACATCAATGTAGATTTTCTGTCTTTCCTAACAGTTGGCCAGCACCCAGCCTTCGTTCCCGAAAGGCAATGCTGCCCTCTTCTGGTGTCCTTGATTACACACAACGTTTTAGATAAAATTCTTCAGCAAGGTAAAACAGCATTTTCTAAGGATGTGCTGCTTTTGACTGTGTAGAAAATAGACACGTCAAGTTTTGAGAAAAAACAGGCTAAAACAAGCGAAGTGCCACAAATAAAAAACTTAGTTTTGTAGGCTGTTGATCTAAAAAGGGCACTACTGTTAACAGATTACTGAAAGTCAATTGTAGAGAATTTGTTAGACGTGGAGCAGAGTATAAAAGTAGTACTTTAGAGGGTTGCTTTTACTGACTACAGCAGAAGATCACACAGTGTCATTTAGTAACTGAAAAAAAACCCCCAAACCTAAAAACTGAAGGCCAAGACAAACAATAAGGTCAGAAAGATTTAAACCAGGTATTTAAAGTGGTTAAAACACAGAGCAAAATCTCCTTTCAAGCTAAAATACACAATGGATTGTACAGACCTGGTAAATGGCAGAAATGGACTATGGATTGTACAGACCTGGAAAGTGGCAGAAATGAAAGATTTTTAAAGAGCAATCAAAACTTGCTATAAACTGATCCGTCATTATTGGTAAATAAACAGTAACTTCCCCCATACAAATTATCCGTCTCTCCTTCTTTATCCCTGCTCCTATTCCAACCCTGAAAAAATGCTTTTTGATCACTGAGTGGATATGAAAGCTTTTTTCTTGCTTGTGTAGCTGTCTCGTATGTACAGTACTGACATTGCCCATAGCAGGACAAACACTTCAGTCTCTCTGGTTGACCTGTTGCCCAGAGGTAACCTCTCACTCTTTTACACTTGTATGGCACAAGCCTAGTTTTATATAGGCAAGAGTAACATGTCACTATTGCTGTAAGAACCAGCTATTTATCATTCTCACACAATGCCGCAGAGCAGAAAAGTGGAGACACAGGAAGCAGCAAGGGGATCAAGACGTGGGTCACCACTGGTACTGGAGATTCTAGAGCTATGTTCAGCTCTAGAATAGTCAATTTTAAAAACATGCAGACGCAAAACTTGACAAAACTTGTCTTAGAGATAACACAGTATGTAACATATGCAGATTATCATATACAGGTAACTTGAATACAAGCTGGAGATGCAGAACAACAAGCAAAGACACAAAAAGCACATTATCCAACAAACTACTCCCAAGGTGACAGCAAGAGGGTAAGAAGGAACCATCTATGTGAACAAAATATTCCGCCCACGAAAGATGGCAGAGACACAGAACTCTGTGTTACCCTCTCTAGCAGCTGCAAGCTGTGGATTTAAAACTCAAGGGAAACAAATGGAGATCGAGCATAACTCCAAGATGAGGATTAGAAATGGAGAGCATGTGCTACAATTATAATTGTATTACTGTAATAAAGAACTGCAATTTAACTCTTCATGTCTATTTACCTGCAAGGAACATTTTTCAGTTTGTGGAGGTCGTCCATAGAACTAGTCAAGTAAGCAACAGAGCAGCAGGAAACCCTAATGAATTATTTTTCAGCCAGGGTAAAAAGGCTACCAAAACGGAAAGGAAACACTCATAATACAAACGACACCCACATTTAGCATGTACTGATACCTATGGTTTTACTGTTTTCTCTTTATCCTAAAATCATGGCTAGTCATGAAGGCATGAAGAGTGAGAGAAAACAATACCATGCTTTTGCTTCTTTCCAGCACTGAAGTATTTCGCAAAACATCCTAGCAAGGTGTTGCATAGATTCCTTGCTTGCAGTAGAAGAGGATAAAGCTTTAAAAGGGATGTGCAAGTTCCCTTTGCCCCCCTGACAATTCTCTTTAAAGCATCACAGAATGCAAAGGATGAGACAACCAGAAAACTCTAGAAAGAAAATGCTACCATCATGCAGAAAAGCATTGATAAATCAGCATTCAGATTCTTGCTTCCATACTGACCATAAACATGGTGCAAACCTTGTGGCGAAACAAGCCAGCTTTACTTGAACAGTGTAATTCAACAAGTTGTCATGTACACTGTGAACCTACAGAAGCCAGAGAGACAGGCATTGATCAAGCCAGTCATCTAGATTTTACTGAAGTCTTTTTACCGTAACATCTCAAGAAACACACACCTTTAAAGCCTCACTGTTCCAGTTACACTCCAATGACCTTCTCAGAACAAGTTTATGGAAAACACCTCATACATGATTCAAGTGTCAAAATAAGTAGCAGTTCATTAAAGTGAAGTTCAGTACATACACCTCTAAGAAGAATATAGAACACCACTCCTTCATCTTTTATAATCGATTAGTAAATCACACAAAGCCTTCAGTTTTACTCGATTACATGAATGATGGAAGGAAACACTCTTGAGGACATATGGGTAAATATTTAATGAGTTAAAACAGCTTTAATCAGAACACAGCACATTTGATTACATTCCCTATTTGTTTTCAAACTGACAAGCAAAGTTGCATTTTAAAAAGTAGTTTAAAGAAAAAAAATACAGGATTAAAAAAAAACAAACGAAAAAACAAACAAACATACTATTTTCCAGCACCTGAACAAGCAACAGAGTGCTCAGCCAAGCACAGCTGTTCAGGCTCACTGCAATGAAAACTGCTCTTTTCAAGTTTTTGGGAGGCAGCTGCTCAGTTTTTCCTGAAAGACATGGGATTAAAAATTCAGATCTTCTCAAAAGACTGGAGTGGTCTCGGGTCCTCCCCCAGACCAAAGAAGATAAACCCCCATGAAGTTCCAATTCATCATACCCTTCCTTACAGTGACCATAGTTACAACACTGCTCGTCAGCCTACCCGACCCACCCTGAATCCTTCCTTTAACTGGCAATAAAATAAAGCTGCATCAAGAAACAGCTGTAGTAGGAAGTGTGACTCACTGGTTGCTCACCGCCCTTGTGGCTCTTACCTCCAAGTTTTCCCTACTTATTTTGACCCAGACAGCTATTCAGTTGAGGATTACAAAAAAGAAAAATTCAATATTTAGGAAAAAAAAACAAACCATGAACATGTTCCTCAGCATATAGCTCAAGTTTACCTTCTGGGCTCTCCAGAGGAAACTCTCCAGACGAGTACTTCAAAAGTAGTGCTGGGACCAAAATAGCTTTTCCTATGTCATGGATAACATCTCATCTTTCAACCTTAGCAAAAATTCAAAATTTAGCGATAATATATACTTCTGAAATTCAAGAATAGCCTTTATTAAGAGATTACCGACCTAATTATGAAACAGCTGGTACCTGAATTTCCAAGTAACTGAAAATACTTCCACAGAAACACAGAAATTCAAGCAAGCAGAAACCACAAAAAACCATTTTATTGCAACAATGTCCCCATCATCAAGTGAGATGGCAAAAATTAAATTTTAATTAATTTTGCGTTTCTACCTTTTTATTTATGTAAATATAAATTCAAGAGTGTAAAATAAATCCACATATAAAACACAGAGGAAACATTCTCTTTCAGTGACTCCAAAAAAAACCTTACATACTGAAGATTCATGACAAGTCATCCACTGTCCATTTTTCCAAGTATACAGGCATGAAAGAATGTAGAAATTTATTCTCAAAAAGCATCCTGTATAAAGTCCTTGAAGTACTTAAGTAATATTTAGTAATCTCATACTTGAGCTTACGCATGTAGATTCCAAGAAAAGAAGAGACAAACATTTCAAACTTCAGATTATTTAACCTCCATCTAAAATAACCCATTTAAAACAAGATTATGTTCAATTCTTATAGCTGAAGCATCACAATTACTTTATTAGTATCATTATTTTGGAAAACTATTTCCTATAAGGTTTTCCTGCTTTTAAAATAAAGTCAGAATAATTATTTCAAATACTTTTCCTTACTTATACGGTAAATATATTGCGGAAAGTAACTCCACATGCTGGTACAACAGGCCTTCATGAAATTCCATTTAAACATTACTATGATGTACCTTAAAAACAGGGACTACAGCATGAAATGCACCAAGAAGAGTCAGTGTCCTGGGATTGTGTCTGATCTTCCTTCTCAGAGGCAACAAAATGCTAATGTATTTTGAAGTAAATATTGGACTGCTAGACCATATGAATACTGGTTGGTTATAAATACTTGGAATAGGAACATTTACTGCTTTAGAAATATGTGATTATTTTGCTCATTGTTTTACACAAAAAGTGTCACCAGTATTATAAAATGTATCATGGGGGATATTTCAATGGGAATGCTTTTCATTGGGTCTAACAGGCATACATTTCCAATGATTGTGGTCTTTAATACATATCATGCCAAGTTCTTAATAAACTGTTTACCCTCATGGTTATGTTACAACAGAATGAAGAAATTAAGATGGTAAAAGCAAAGTTAAAAATGAGAACTGCAAATAAACTTCACAACTAGAAGAGAAAAAATCACTGAAGGATTTAAATCAGCACTATTGTGGGTCCCCACAGTTGCACTGCTACTCTTAGGTTTCCAAAAGATGCATATGATTTTATAAATATTTTTGTGCTAAGAGCCATGCTCAGAAACAAAATATAGGCTGGCACAAGTCTACCTTCTTGGAGATGCATGTTAAGTATAAAATTCACTTACTAAAGTGCATTTGCTGAACAAATTCTAACTTCTACTATTATAGCTATCCCAATAAGCAATACAAACTAAACTTTGTTGAAATTCTACCTCTACTTAAAAGCAGTAAATATAGATGACTGAAATCTAAATTACAATCTTGCATCACCAAACTTTTTGACTCAATGCTGTGAGCTCTAGAAATAAACAAAATGTACTGTCCTACACCTCCCACAAATGAGGAATTGCCTCTAGTTAGAAATACTGACAGTGTACAATGGAGTTAAGTATAAGCAGAGCTGAAGTAAGCATTGCTTTGCTTCTTATTCAATATGGTGTTTCTTTAAGGCTCTGAGAGAAGCTGTTAGTTGTCTCAAGATCTTTTGGCAAAAGATAAATGCAGAAGTAGCAGGGTCATCTGACATTTCAGAACTCGTATTTTTATATTTCACTAAAGCCAGCTCATTCAGTGTCTGTATACATTTATTGCACTTGTGTTGTTGGAATACATCTATACCAACATAGTAATAATGATTGCAACAAAGCCATAGTAAAATAAACTTTAAAAGGGTCTGATTCGGACATTAGAGGATAAGTGTCTGCATGTTTAAAATGTTTCCCTAATAGTAATAAATACAGACAAATTGGTCATCAAGTCAGATGCACGTTTAACCAATTATTTAGCATATATAAAATTTCACTCATCCTTTTATCAATACAAATCTGTTAGGGATCAAAAAAGACTTACCATGCAAAATATTGATTAGTGCTGCATAATGGAATATATATTTCTATGAGAGTTAAAACTGCATTTTCAAAATTTAAAGAAAAATAGACTTTTAAAAAGGGATTCTACTGTTGAATGCAAGTCTTCCTTGTAGCAAAGACGAGATAGAGACAAGTTACCATTTATCGCTGTACTTCAGTCTTGATGAAAGACTAATAATAATTTGTCCACCTACTTCTTAATAAATGCTACATTTTCAAGAATAAAGGAACTATCAGTACGCATTATTTCTATTTAAAACAAGTTATTTTTCTCTGTAATAGGTCAAGTATGCTTTTAAAGATTCAGGTAATGGTAGACTCATAATTTTCTCTCTCAGCAGATTTCGAGGAGGCTCTTCTGGCTTCAAGGCCTCACTGTGATCTTTATCCTCCTCCTCTTTGTTATCATCTTCCATTCTTTCATCTTCTTCGCTATCTAGAGGCTGAGGAATGAGCTGATTACCAACAAACACATAGGTGTTAATCCTGCGTCTACGACATCTCCTGCGTTTGCGTTTCGGAGGAGCCTTCTGAGGAATACCCTTGGCTTTCATCTCCTCATTTATGAAGTTTCTAAGAGTGCGTCTGATATATATTCGAGCTAGGTCCTGGAGGTTCCTAACAGCACACGGAGCTAAAATGAAAGAAAAGTAAGTTATACTAAGTGAAATTCCCCTCTAGCAAAAAAAACCCAAACTAGCTACAAAGCAGTGAGACTAATGCTCAAAAACAATTCAATTGAAATTTTAGTAAATGATACAATATGCAAATGAAACAAAGTTAAATAGTATCACCTTGACAAACCCTGTGGCACAGTCCAGGAAACAAAGAGGTCTTTTGACAGATGTGCAAGAGAAGTAGAAAGCATGAACAGATCACTATAACAAATTTAAGAAATTATACAAGTACTGTCACTTTTTAGCACCTGGCACATCTTGGCATCTGTTAAGATCCTGTTGTGGAAAAACAATTTCGACTCCTGTGCCACATTTGTTTAGGCACAAGTGCCTGTCTTCTGCCTACTATGCTTCTCCTCACTTCCTACTCAATCTAACTGATGAGGGAGGGACATGTCCAATTCACAGGTGACCAACCAGATAAGCCACCTGTATCTTCGCAGCAGGAGAGGAATCAAAATTACTCAAGTCCTAAAGGGAGAAAAGCCCAAACCAACATGTAAGAAAAAAGCCAAAAACTTTATGTTTTCCAATGACAGGCAAGTGATAACAAAATATTGCTTGGCTACTGAACACCTGCCCTAGGTGAGCTATGGAAGGCTAATTCCAAGGAAAACAAAACGAAAAAAAGCACACCAACCAAAGCTGCAGCCTGTTCAACTTTCTTTCTTGTCACTTTCCTTCCTGTACAGAATACCATAAAATTAATGGGGACTACAGCAAGGAACAAGTTAATGAAGAAATAATTTTAAAAACTACACTTCCAGAAAATCCATTCAGCTATAAAAGCTCCTGATGTAGTTGAAATGATAGCTATTGTTACATACACTGACTTCAGCTGCAGACTAATTAATTTATCTGAGACAGAAAGGATGTTAAGACTGACAACACTGATTTCAGGTCATGCCAAAGAAAGGGCAAAAAAAAAAAAAGTCCTATTTCTTTAGTGTAAAATCAGCTCAAAATTCAAGAAGAAAACCCTATCTAACCATCCAGAACACATCTGTAAGTTCAGGTGAAACAAACCATGATTGCAGATTGTATGCCAATTATAATAAATGCAAACATTTTTTAATGAGAGGAAAAGGATGCAAAATTTTGGCTATTTACTGTCCATGTATTTCCAATTGTCTACTATCAGTGAACTGCATCCTAACCAGTAACTACACTGAAAAAATGAACCTTTTTATAACATCTCTGCAGTTTTCTACAAGAATAAGACTCTACTTTGAGCATGGCTGACAGGTATTTTACATATGAGAGTTGTTTTAATCTATATATAATACTACATATGTGTCAGAAAGCATTCAAGGCTTGTCCAAAGTATGGCACAGACTCCATGTTTACTTCATAAAAACATCTGCAACCTCTGGCTAAAGTTTACAGAAGGAGCATGTTATGTTCACCAGACTACTTTGAACTTTTAAGATAAATTATAGTCCTGTGGATTTGAAAGAAATAGACAATGTTACCAAAGAAGAGAAATTAGCTAAAAATTTTATTTCTTGAGCTTCAGCATACTCCTTTTTACACCCCCCACCCCTTCCACATACACCCAACACACCCATACAAACACTTTTGCTTTATTTTCAAGTTTTAAAATAAAACCAGATCAGCCTAAGCAGTGGAAAGAAGCCTATCTCACTGATCTCATTTTACAGTGCAACTTCAAACCTCTAACACTTTCTTAACCGTGAACAGTACCATATTTGCTTATTTTTTTCCTCTTCTCACTAAAAAGTAATTTTGAAATTATAACACAGGAAACACCTTTCTTGTATTACCATTCAGCTCTGAATGTCCATGGTCTGCACTTGTCATTCTGAAAATTTAGTAATGTTGATAGAAAATCCTCTTTTGTTCTATGGAATTAGACTGTATATAATCAAAGTTTGACTAGCCACCTCTGTATTTCATTGTTAGATACAATACAACCTACTACAGATGGAACAGAGGAAAAAAATAATCTTGCATTAGTAAGTTAATTTCAGGAAATTACTTCTGAGGGCTCAAAACAAGTGTTAAAACAACAAATTAATTATTTCTGCAAAGGAATAGATTACATAAAGGCAGTGATCTTCTATACTTTGCATAAAAAATGTAAAGGTAACTATCACAGCAAGCTCACGCACACTCAAAATTAATAGCCAGATCAGCAGTTACAGGCAATGCAAGCTGATAGGACATCCTGGAGTCCTGAAGGGCTTATATCAGTTTCACAGTTAAAACATTTGCACAGGAGGGAAAAAAAAAACATGCAAAAGGGACAGCTGTCTTTGGTTACTTGTTAGCATAACAAAAGAGGAGAGAAAAAGGTTCTTGCTGGGTTTATTTTATTTTCCATGTGCTACTAAAGCTCTGCATTGTTCTACTCCTAGCCCTGACTGCTTTGACAGAAAATTTCAACTCCACACTCTTCTCTGTCAGCTTTTTCCCCTTCTGTTATCATCCTATCTTACCATCTTGGCAACAGGTGTACTTCCAAAGACTTTCTAAATACCTTTACTACCTCTGCTCAAAGCATTGCAGCTAGAAAGCCAATCCCGATGACCAGTATCAAACAGCTAGGTATGACTATATCCACTGCAGACGAAGCACACTCCAGCTTATTAATATTCTATCATACCACAGTCCCAGTTTAGACCTCTTCCTTCCATTTCAGGGGGATGAGGAAAAAAGATTTTCTCTGGCCATGAGAAAGTTAGCATTACGAAGGTCCTAATATTAGCTGGCTATTTTATCTATACTGCTGTAATAGCGAAGCTGAACCTAAAAGGAAAAGGTAGCTGGAAAAACAAGCTGGAAATATTCTATCACTGAAATTCAGAATATTAACAGTGAAGCAACACAGACCATGCACCAGGAGCACAAAAACATACCAGTGAGCTACTGCTTTGCTAAATGGAATGTCCCTACAGCACAGCCTCTCAACTTCCAGACCTCCAACATCAGGCACTGTAACATCTCTGCAAGCCAAAGGGAGGGAGCACAAACTTACGCAGTCCTACAGTGTCATGTTTGCCGTTGTCGTTTCTGTTTGGCTGCACTAGTGGAGCAAATGAAACAGCAAGGATGTTCTTACTTTCCCATGTGTTCTGTCCTGTTCTCAAGATCTGTGTTAGCTGCAAAACAAAAACCAAAATAAATCAGTGGTTATAATTTGTGATAGTCAATACTATTCAGACTGGTGTTCAAACACACTACTATTTTGTTTTGCTTCAAAATTAATAAATTAAGGCTGTTTTATGAACAGAAAGGACTTTGATAATGCTTGAAATATCACTTCATCACTAGAGTACTGAGTAAGGCTCTTCGGTAATGGGAAGAGATGCAGATGAAAAACTAAAGCTCTAAGGTAAAAACTAAGGTAGGTTTTGTTTACTCTCATTTTTCCAAAAGATCAAAGAATACTTGAGATTGTTAGCAACCTCTGGAGTCCTACCTCCTCCTTGAACAGGGCCAACTTCAAAGTTAAATCAGAAGCTTTAACAATTAAGTGAAAAAAGATCTAGGACTGAGATTCCCCACCTGTCTATGCAACCTGCTGTAGTGTTCAACCATTCTTATTATGAGAAACTGTTTTCCTTATTTGCAGGTAGAAAGCTCCCTTGCTGCCAATTTGTAAGACTCTTTCAGTATGCTGTGCACCTGTGAGTAGAACTGGACTCCTGTCTACCAGGCAAATTCTCCACCCATTCAGAAAGACAACAGAAATTAAACATTTCCTCAGTGTTTTTCCGCAAGCTAGATAATCTCAGATCTTGTAGCTGCTCCTCATACTGTACATGCTCTAAGCCTCTATCCATTTGTATATAAGGTAAAAATAGTCACAGTTTTAATTTCTCACTTAAATTGTGACTACTTTTAAGTTGGATTCCATCATTTTCAACTGACAGTATCTTAGTTGAATAAATAATTAAATTATTTATGGAACTGAATCAGGCAGGCTATGCTTAAATCTCTTTGGTATTTTAAGAAAGCAGATAGATAAAATGAGAATTCTTTTTTGAAAGTAAAGTAACTAACATGCTTATCAACAAGCATTTCAGCAATTTTCTGTATTTAGGAGACAGCAACTTAAGTCACATGATGTACCTTTCTCAATTTCCCTATTAGTAAAACAGGGAGAATAATACTTACCATTGAGAAGCCTTTTGAGGTCTAAGGATGAAAAGTGATAAAAGTGTGAAGTATTATTAAAATAATATGCCCCTGTCTGAAAAGCGTTAAATCTAACATGGAAAAGCAGCACTGAAAACTGCTGGGAATAAAGTAATATTTTTCCTTCATTTTTTTCTCCCCTTACAATGTCCCACTAATCACAGTTATTTTGCATTCTTTGAAATCAATCCTACTGGCTAAAAGATGGTTTCTTTGTTTAGAAGTACTGACTGAAAACGTCTATGCGGCAGAGAGATTTCAAAGCAGTTCTGGAGCTGTTGTAACACACAGGAAATAGTATGCAACAGACTTTCTTAAAATCAGGATATTGATGCTTTCCTACAAAATTGAGGGAAAAAAGCTCAAGAATTCATTAAAAAGATTAGTATCTGCTTAACTGTAACAATACACCAAATCAAGGTATCGTTGGTTGAACATTAACTTAGTCAAATATACATTCAAAAGCATTCCTTAAATTATATATTTCTCATACTAGAAGATAAAAAGGGAAAATTGTCACTAAGTCACCTGATCTTCTATAGGCATTACTAAAATGCCTCCAACTTTCAATAAAATTTTCATGTAGTTTTCATGGTCTTTCTGGACTCCAGCTCCACAGTAAATCCGGTCATATTGATGACTGTCTGAGGCTATTTCCAAACAATTACCAACCACAAAGGCAGGTTCACAGAACTCAAATCTAAGGGGAAAAAGAAAAAAAGAAAGAGGGGACACATTTCAAATTACATTTTTTAAGAAAAGCCAGTCCAGACAATGACAGAAAAATATATTTCATATCTCCCCTTATATCATGAAGAAAGATTAGCATACATAATTTAAAAGTCTGTATTAAGACACTATTCTGAAAGTAATCTGATTTTTTTCTGCCACATCAGAGATTACTGAAGAAAAACTCTTAAGCAGTGACAATTATGTATTACGCAAAACAGAGAAAGCTTCAAAACATCGCCTTCCTAACTATAAGCAAGTAGATTCGTTCAAAGACATCTTAAGCCATATGGTACAAGTGCCACTAAAACAGTATGTTTATCAACAATGAACAACATCCAGGCTGTTGAATAAACATTGAAGTTTCATTTCCTAGTAGCTCCCCTCCATTTTCTATAAGTTACCATTTTTTTAAAGACTCATTTTTCTCTACCTTCCAATTTTTCACCTTGAGCCCAATCCACTTTTCCCCGAAAAGGAATTAAATGGAAAAGTCTGACATTTTTTTGACCACACGCAAAGCAAAAAAAAAATAGATTCATTATCTCAGAAACATCTAATTTTCATCAGCAAATGGAAGTTATACAACTGCATTTTAGTGGTCCTAAGTTTATAACACATGTTGCAAGGACTGCAAGTGTTCTCACTGCATAAAATACCAAAGGAAAAACGTACAGGGCAGTACTTTATTGCTAAAGCTGCATATATTCTCCACAACACTGTTATTTTCTGACATTTTTTAAATCGCTGAAGCATGTTACTGCTTCAGCTGGTAACACCATAATAAAATTTACCATTTTGTAAAAAAATTCCTTGAGTGAATAACTGTACATCTTCCCCAAGCACTTTATATTTAAGAAGAGAGGTTACAAAGTAGCTCATAGAAAGGATTTACGGTTTTATTTGAAAAAAGTATTACGTAAAACCTAAGACCCTTGTTGTCACATCAAAAAGTCCATAAACTTCATCTGGCAGTATTGAAGTCCAACGTATCTCAAACATCATCCAGAAAGAATGAATTTTTCTAAAAACTTTGAATACATGTAGCCATTTTATGAACTTTACGGCTATCAATGGAAAGTAATTTTTCTTTTTGCTTGGCTAGCATTAGCAAATCCCAGTACAACACCTGACAACATTCAAATCAATATTTTCTCAGTTACGGTAAAGCTGGCAGCTTTCACTGCTTAGGGATGAGGCCTGTAAGGCTTGGCTGACTTTCTGATCTAGAGCGCTGCCATTAACAAATCAGGAAATTGAAGTTTTTGCTGGAAGCATATTTTTCCCTCCAAGATGGGATGCTTTATCTTGAAAATATTCCAATGCTTCTTTTTTGACTAGTCCAGATAGACCCCAGAATCTTTTAACAACTACTGCATGCCTCTCTCTCATGCATTTCTTGTGGCCAACAGCCCATGCTCTTTCTTCCAAATCCGGGGGGGGCGGGCGGGGGGGAAGCAAGCAATAAACAACACTGGTCAATTAAAGAGAAAAAAGGGAGATGGAAGGGGAATAGGGATAAACTGCGTTGCTGCACATAACTGGGAAGGTGAAGCTAGACTGGCCTGAACTGTGGTTGAAATAATTCCGGATTAACACAGAAAGATCTAGAAATATATTGGACAAGGCTAAATGCTGGGAAGAAAAGGAAATGCAAGACACTGATCAATCTGCTCAAGAAGCAAATCTCATTTTGTAAGCACTTGGGCTATCATGTTCTTTCCTACATTTTCTACATTCCACATACAGATCAAGCAGGCAGTTTATGCTACAGTATTTATTTCAGGTTGCCTATGGTTTAAATCAAGCATTACCACATCAATTTAATTTGAAAGTTTGAGCAATGTACTTTTGTGGGCTTAAAAAGTAAAGGAGGAAGGGGGAGGGGGCAGGGAGAGAATGAATATGGTACTTTTCCAAAATGCAGTTTTAGATCTTGACACAGTCCCTGGTTAGTTTCAGAAAAATGAAGACAGCCTCCCTGTCTGCCTGCCCCCACAGCTTTCACAATTTCTTCTTACCTTCTCAGTATGCTCCTCTAAAACCCACCAAACTTATTACCAGATAATCCTATTCCCACTACCAGAAATCACCCTAACAGCCCATGAATACACTGGTCACACCCTCTTAAAACAAAGAGGAACACCAAACTGTCCAAGACACAACAAAACCCCATGAAACATTCCCCACACACAAAATACTCTATACATGAGCTGAGGACAAAAATCCACAGTAGTCTTCACTAATATAGTAAAAGCTGAAGATAATTTGTCATTTAGCTCTGCAGTTCGCAACCAGAAGGGCACAAAGTGCAAATAAAGACACAGAAGCAACTTCTTAATACACTTGTAGGACTAAGATGGGTCAAGCACTAGAGACCAACTCTGTCTATAGGCATTTTAAATTGGCTGGACTGTGCTCTCTCCACACTATTAGCAGAATTTTGTGAAGAGACAAAGCTCATGACCAGAACAGCTGTTCACTTATTACTCCATTTACTTCAAAAAATACCTTCTTCCTCTATACAGTTTTTCAGCTAGTTTCAACCCAGTCTGTCAACAGCTGGTATTCCTGACAGACTCATTTCCCATAGCAAACTTAAACACTTCATGGACTAGGTTACATGCAATTTCTGAAGACGCCTCTTTAATCCACGTCAGATGAAAAATGAGGTCTAATCAGCTCACCTGGCCATGCAATGCTCACCCCCAGCTGGCCTTAATTGCTGTGCTAGCTGCTGGTGTGCTGCTAGTTGAGGAACTGTCACATGTAGTTCCCTGTTATTCAAAAAGGTAAAAGTAGGTAGAAGAAGTGGGAGGAAAAGGTGGTAAACTGTCTCTGGTAACAGCAACATGCCTGTTCAAAAGCCAATCCCTCTTCATTCACGTTTCTCACGAAATTATTCAGAAATAACTGCTTCATGTGTTAGGGTACAAGCAGTGACTCATACCAGATATACCAAAAAAGCATACTGCCTTCCTACTTAGTGGAGCACCATGGACTTTCCATGGACTAGTTAAGTTGCAGAACAGTGAATCTTGCTCCTCCCCATTCCCATGTAACATAGATCTCACTAGTGATGCGGCAAGACTCTCTCAGATCCCTGAATCTTAAGATGATTTCAATTTCACGATTATACACGCACCTCTGGATCAGAAAGAGCTGATAAAGGTACATACCATTTTCTTGTATTTATCCAATCCAGTAATTTGAGATGACCTTTGAACAGACTGAAGTATAATTCTGAAAATTCTTTCTACTAACTTGCCTAAATCATTTTCAAAAAAAGTAAAGTTTAGATTGGTTTTACTCAAGTATATGAGACCCCATCAATTGATCAAGAAATTATTTAAAACTTAAATACAAAGGTTCTACAAACACAAGGAAGCAATTGATATTAAGAATATCTACCAAGCGCATCACAAGCATGTTAGTCTTACAGTAGGAAAGTAGTATCAACCATATTAGGTCAAGTTTCATTTTAAAACAATCAAACCCCAATTCTTTTAGTACTAATTATCGCTAGATCCAGAAAGTTTCTTTTATTCCTATTGCATCTGGGCTATCAAAACAGACCAGATATTACCCTTCATTCTGTGTTACATGGAGCTATCTTTTATTAGTATTGATGAAAATAAAATTGTTTATTGCTTTAACACGCAGTATTGACAAACATGTAAGATAACTATCAAGAAGAACTAATTCTTCACTTAAATATTTTGTTTATTTCCAAGCTGAAATGGAACTAAGAAATGCCAAGTGTTCTTTAATGTCCGTTCACCATGTGGCCAGGGTGGCTTTACAGAGGTGGCTTTTTATTGGTAACATGGAAAAAATTTCATTTCGCACATCAGATAACAAAAAGAAGGAGAAAAAGCGCTGGAAAAGTTTAGTCACTTTAGGTTCTTCAGCTGAATCTGCTACCTTGATTACAAGACAACCAATGGCCAAGAACACAGAAATTAAGAGTTCCCATTACAGATAACACAGCAACAGAGAATCTCTGTTTAAACAAACACTTGCCACAGAATAAATTTAAGCACACACAGATCACATGTAGCAATGGCCCAAGATAACTAGGCAGTTTCAAGCATGTAAGACTTTTGCATGGGATGGGCATTTCAAGTTCGTACTCAACACAGCCAAGATACCTTTCTTCCACCTAAATCTAAAAAAAAAAATCTGTAGAATTTAAAGTGAGTTTTTGTTTTTGCTGCAGAAACTTAAGAAAATTATCAAGTAGTAGTAGACTGTAACTGCCCATGCTTTTAAGATAGATTCCCTACAGGTATCAACATAGCAAAGTATTACTACTGTAATAAAATAAACAACCATTTAAAACATTTACAGCAAAGAACTAAGGTTAAGTTTGTTGCTCTTGTATCCATATCCACCAATCTAGTATATGTGTCATGGCAAAATACTAATAAAAAAAGCAAAAGAGTATAGCACTAACCTACCCTTAATAGCAGGGATTTTTTACAAGGGGATTCACTGGTTGGGCCTAATGTAATACCCACCCATGAACCCTACCTTTAATGACTTCCAGCTCTGAATATGTACAGCACACTTCTTGGGCTAAGCTCTTCTACTTGTACAACCTCCATGAATGCAGGATGTTATGCTGATGTCTCCTGAGGACGAAACTAGGTGCAAGGAGATTTGGATTGTCTCCTTTTTTGTTGTTTTAAGTCGTAAACATACTTGATTTTTTTAAAAAAAGAACAAGGTCAATAAAATTGGAGAAAAATATCAAGTAATTTGAAGGAAAAAAACCTGTCAGCATCCACAGATGTGTATCTGAAGTAAACAGTAAAACATGTTGTGAGATGCTTAAAAAAAGCAATACCGGGGAATCACTTGAAACTGTTTTTGCTAAGAGAAGCATTATTTAGTTCTTAAAACCAGCACCACTCCAGCTACATTTTACACCTCTCAAATACTACATTCACACCAAAATACCATCTGACAGTACACTTCTGCCGATCCCCATAGTTACTAACCACAGTTGCATCTCACAGCTTACTGTTCACAGCCCTTATAGAAAGAAAATCCATGTCAGCAGGAATTTAGTATGCTGTTTTCCCATCCATGCTCATTTCCTTTTGTTGGTCAACTCAAATGTCTAAAAAGTCTGAATTCACATTCAGAACCACCAAACTGCTTTAAGTAATTCCCTACCAATCGGAAATCTATTTAAATTTATTTAAAATTTAGGGCACAAAGGACTACTGTTCAACTTTAATAATGTATAAGAAAAGGTTGGCAAGGTGTTAACATTTGTCATGTGAAGTACAGTGACACTACATTAGAAGAAAGGATTTCACACAAGTCTTTGTGGGGAAAAAAAAAACCAAAACCAAAACCATAACATATCTTAATAAATATTGCAAAACAGAATAGTAAATCCAGCATAAGAACCCATGGAATTAGCTTTATATCAAACTACCCTTAAACCATCAAATACAATAATAACCAGACACTGAAATGAATCTGCAAAATCTGTAGTGTCTGAAAACATTATACAATTTTCCTTACTGTGATGAGTAAGTAACACTTAACTTTGTCCTACACTAATGCACCTTTGTCCTAGTTCTAATATACTGCTGGCCATACTTTCCAAAATTGGACTCCTCAGGATTGTGGAAGAGAGGAAAGGAAATAAAACCCCATCAGTTCTGGCATATTCGTTGGTGAAGAGAAACAAAACCAAAAACAGGTGTATAAAGCTACAGCAGCGGCAAAACAAGTTCCTGTGCTGATTTAAAGACACAGACTGAAAAGCTACGCATCACTTAACCTAGAAAGGTGTGGCCTCTTTGTCCAGTTGCATTAAGAACACAATCTCAGAGCTTCTCCTACATCAAACAAGAATTTCCTAAATCAGTAATCTTACTCCAAGCATTGCTAGACCCTAGTGTTTAAACTCTAATGCATTCACTGAAAGAAGCTTTGAAGAAGTTTTCAAATCACTTAGTCAGCTTTTCAGATTTTAAAACTTTTCTTCTTTGAAAACAACAGATGAAGGTGAATACTCACATGGCTTTATGCGATATAAAGAACACAAGATATAAAGGCCACAAGAGCATGCAACAGATTAATGAAATACTTTTTGATTTCTGAGACTCATTAGCCTCTCTCACTTGACTGTGAAAATGCTTCAGAGCTAACACAAGTCAGATATAAAGGTAAACAATTTTTAAAGAGTGTTAATTCTTTTCCTATGAAGTGGGGCAATATCAGGGCAAGATGGCAAGCTCTTTCCACCTTTTCTCTATTTCTTTCTCCATTGTTCATTCCATCTCATTTAAGTATTTTTCTAAGCTCTCTGAACTAGTCTTTGGTTCCTGTATAAATGCATATTTACGTATTTCTAGCATGTTTTCCTGAAAAGTTACGCACCTTTCACCCACTAATATTGTTGATATCTTTTGCGTATACACGAGAAATACCAGAAAACAAACAAAATATCAAATCTTTGAAAAGCTGTCATTGCAGACTTCATTTTAAGTCCCTTACATCCAATTACAACAGTAATTTTAATCAGCATTACCATAATAGCCAAAAGTGATGCTGGCAAAATTTCTATTCAGTAATTTTGTCTTGGACATTTTTTCAGCTTACAGGCAATGCTGTGGGGATAGTGAGAAATCTGTATCTCTACCTTACTAGCACTTGTCATTTTTCCATCTCTAAATAAAACTGTCTTGCTTCTTAGCTGTCTTGTTCATAATTTCTGATATTCTCACCAGTTTCACTGAGTGGACCAAAGCACATTACTCAATCATTTCTGAATAAAAAGTCAAACACCAGTTTTTAAAAATACTTATGATTAATGACACTCTTCCTTCAACATGGATTTACAAAATCTAACAATAATATAACTTCATTATATTTTATCTAAACTTTGGTAGTAAAATGAAAAGTAATACTTAAGGAATATTTTTTATCAATTCCACAGAGAACTTCAAGAAAAGTGAACAGGCATAGGGAAGCAAGAAAAAATTTCCGTCAGTTCAGTTTATTGTAAAGGCCCTAATACACCCATGGAAAAAGTCTAGAGAAAGATTTGTCTGTTAACAAAAACCAGAAAAGTATCTTCTTTCTACTTTTACTGAAGCAGAAAATGATTCTGTAGGTTGAAAAATCATTATTTTCATGTTTGTGAAACAACAGCTTTTATAGGAGCCATACACCAAGTATTGTCATCACTTGTTTTAACATAAGAAAAATTTTAAGTACTATTAAAACTTGTAGACAGAAGAGATTTCCAAAGAAAGGCAGTGTCCACCATAGGATTTATTTTTAAAAGGTATTTTATTTGTTGTTCTAAGGGCAAGGATATCTATTTTTGTTACTATCGAATACTTGGAAAATGCAGGTTTAGTTCCTCCCCAGGTAAGAGTAGATTAAATTGTCTTTGAAGCCTTCTAGTTTACAAGGTAAAGAATGAGAAGTAGTATTTCCCTCCTATCTCTAAATAAAAAAAAAAATGGCTATGTTTCAAACCCCTATTTTCCTTCCCTTTTTGTTTAACATAACCTCTGACATCAAAGAATCCCACTGCCTGTGTTGCTCTGATTAGATTAACTCTCAACAAGAATTCATCCACCACTAAAAAAGCATTATTTACACTATCCGAAATTAAGTTATTGGTAAGATTAAAATCAAGGAAGCCATTAGTAAGTTTTGGAGACAGTTTGCTTTTCTTGCTTAGGTTTTTACTGCAATCACTAGCCAGCTGACCAGAAAGAAGAAGCTTTATTTTCCTTTGTGTGTACACTAGGGACTCACCTTTCAAATCTACTTTAATTTAAAAAGTGAGCCTTTAGAGTCCTACCAGGAGCCTTACATTTCAACGAAGAAAAATACTCTGCTGGAAGATGTTCTTCACTGTTCTTTAATGTCAAAACAATCTACTACAGGACTTTAGGAAGAAGTTTCACCCATAACAGTTATCCCAGAATTAGTACTAGGGTTCTTGTCACTTACCATTGAAGTAGTTTCTTTTGATCCTGAGAACGGTTGGTGATTTTCTTTCACAGCAGGGACTTCACCAGCTTACCCAGGTTTGGGTTTGATAAGGTGCTAGAAGATGGGCAACCTAGCCTTGCCCTGTGGCTCTCTCTCCGAGCTGGATATTCTAGGTCTAGAAGTTGAATGGGAGCAGAAAAGACAACACATTCCCCTTCAATAAACAGGTGAAGCGGGGCCTGGTACTTGAACATACGTGTTTTAGATAGAGCCTTCTTAAGGAATGATTCTTTTCCCCTTAATTGGCATGCATTCTCTGAAGGTTTCAAGAATGAGAGCCCTACATGTATTTCAGACTCAAGGAATTTCCTTTAGTCTGTATCTAAAATCTTTGTTCCTCAACCATCATGACACTTCCAGATGTTTTCAAGAAAGAACTTCTCCTTTGCTTTTAATAGCAAACATACATCATCAAGTAAATCAAGGCAGCATTTTATCTTTCAGAATGCACAACTCCACTTCCACTTAGAGGAAAACTGTTTTTATAGATTGGTGGGATATGGATACAGATACAAGTAATTACCAGAATTATTTGCCTTTCTGAAACAGGCATCTGAGGACTCTTCTTCCAATAAACGGTTCCAGAGGCCAAAACTGAGATAAGACCAGCTATCAGAGATTGACAGCTCTCCCTTTACACTGAGAGAAAGTCTCAAATCCTTCTGGACATGCTAATTTTATATAGTGTCAGGTCTCTGGTGAAGTACCTTATCTGAACCATAGAAAAGTGAATTTTTAACTGTATTTCAACATTATTATCCGGAATCAAAAAAGCAAGTTAAACTGTATCGCACAGCACTGGAACATTCCCCCACACACTTGGCATCAAAGCAATATTCCATCTTGTTTTATTAAACAAGAACCCACCTAAATCATCACGACCCAGCTCCACGCAAAAGTCAGATGCAAAACCAATGGCCTATTACTCCAAGCAAAGGAAGAAAGTTACAAAGTGTTTATTTATGATCCATGCTGAAGCTCTCCAAGTACCCCCCCTTAAGTTTGAAGTTGTGGTTTTTGTTTCAAAAGCAGAATGCTTAAAACATTCAGACCAGACTGCAGAACTTAATACACTAAAGAAAGAATGCAGGGAAGTGGCAAAGCAAAGCTTTACTGAACTTCCCGTTCAGGTAACTCCATTACTGCCAGGAACGCACATTGTAGTCTCTGTGTTCCTTATGTCCCCTGGGTACCTTGTTAGAGGCTGCTGGTCAAGTCAAAGTTATTTTTCACACACACATTCACTGAGACAATTAACTTCATTCACACCAGTCTGCCACATAATTTATTTTCAGAGAGTAAGGACTCCTGCTTGGTAAACACCAGTGTTCAGCAGCAGACAGATACTGCACACCTCTTCCCTGGGTGGTCTTTCGGCCAAATACTAAGCTGACCAAAGCAGTAGTCAAGTTCAGATGCCGCAGTCCCATAACTTTGGGTAAAAATCTTTCACTTATAAATGAGGACGCAGGAAAAACTTACTGAAACAAGAATCAAAACCAGACTTACTGAGTCAGAAAACATTACTTTGAGAGTAATCTTAAAACTTAATATATGATATTAACACTTACAGTAAAAACAAATACAAAAGAACCCTACCACAGAAAAAAACATACATCATCTTCATTAACTACATTAAAATACAGAATATTTACAAAGAAAGCCATCAGCCAGAATCAGCTACGCAGACAACTTGGAAATTCCCCCCAAAACACAAAATCCAACCAGGCAACCATTATCTCATCAGCTGCACTGCAGCTATTACAGGCAGATTTGTATCAAAAAGCACTTTCACAAAAGTGTAATTTTTGTTATGTTGGTGAGGAGAGTCGTATTTCTTTGAAACACAATATACATACAACACTGACATTTGCTTACATCATGTTTAACAGTTTTGTTTGTCTCAAGTTCTTGCATGTTTTAAAGTGTAACCAATCCCCCAGTGTTCATCTATTAATTTACTAAACTATCCTAATCAAATTTTGTTTCAACCATAACAAAACTTCATTGCTACCCCAATTTCCTTTAATTTCTGTACATAAACCTATCACCTGATTGGAAAGACATTTCAATGCAAACCGGCTTTTTTGTATGTCTTGTACAGACACCTACAGCAATGCACAAGTACAGGTATGTGCAGGAATTCATTAGCTAGCAGGTACATCCATCTTAACAGAGCCGTTATTGCAGTATTAGTAGTGATCACAAATGACTATATTTCACACACATTTTTTTAAGACACATGAATGGCATCATAAAGCTGCTCACCGTATCCATTTTTATTTGTTCTAGTTTGTGTTATAGATTAACCTCAGCCAACATAAATGCTTGTTAAAATTAAGACAATAGTAATGAAACATATGCATATTCTCCTACAGGATTTTATTTATTTCACTGGGCTAACACAGTACTGAAATAATCTAGCCAGTATCCGAACGACAAAATTGACTTCAGACACAGGTAACACTAGGAAAATACTCTTCTGTTACTTAGGAGCATGAAAAGAAAGGCTTGTGGTCAGACACGAGCTCCTGAAGTTTGCGGTATAGGAAAAAGTGGATTGAGCTCCAGCCAACATAATCAAGAATGTGGCAGTTATAAAGCACATTACACAGGTAAAAAGATAGCAGGAATTTTCTTTGCTGCCCACTGGGGAAGAAAGAGGTGTAGAATGTGCAATTTTTAAGCTACTCCTACAATTCAGGATTTTCTGCATTTCCAGAAGCTACCCTATAATCACTGTTTGAGAATTTACTGCCTGCAAGTAAAGAAGTCTTTACAAAGAACAGCCCCACCCAGAACCTTGTTTTCCCTTCCACAGAGGCAGAGACGTCCAATACTCTTACAGGCCAACTTTAAATATGAAAAAAAATTGCTGAGGAGGTAGAAGCAATCAGGTTCAAAGCCCTGTAACCCAGAGTTAGAAGCAAAAATGAGTAGTGTTACGAGCATAGATGAATACTCTTAAGTCCATCTCTTCAGAGAGTAAACATAAAGGCAATCAGAAAAATTTACTCATGTCCAGATCAACAAGGGTAGATCAGAAAAAAATTTAATACTGTACAGAGAGATGATGTAAAATTACATAATAAATACTGACTTAATGGATAAAAATTGCTCTATACATGCAAAGACACCTGCATATCATGCCACTCTCCTAAATGTATATATGCACGTACGTGCACATACATACATGTGCCCATGTATGTATACACATTGCCAAAATGCAGGGAAACCCACTTCGCTAAGCACTGCACAGCAGAAATTCTCCCATACTTCCAAAGAGTGCTTTCTTAAGCCTCAACTTACCTCATGAAGTAGAGCCACAAACTGGAAGTTTTAGGTTTTTGTTGTGTGATGCCATTCTTCTCCCCTCCCTAAGCTCGTAAGCAGTGACACACTGAGTTTAAAACCAAAAAAGTTACAGCAAAGCAAACTAGGCAAATTAGATACTTACTTATCAAAGCTATCGCTGTATTTTATGAAGCTCTCCAACTTTTCCTTGGCGTATTCTACCACATCTGAATGAAGCTCTATTCCATGATTTATTCCGAAAGGCCCTGTAAATAAAAATAGCATGGTGCATTTTTGTCATGTTTCTTTTCTAAGCACAGCAAAGTTGCATGGAACAGCACTATAGTGTGAAAACATCAAAACCACATAAAACAGAAGTTTCCAAACACTGCCAGACAAAGTTATTTTTTGCATCTGCATTACCAGTGTTTAAGAGGAAGGTAAAAGGCCAAAGGTTCAATAAAAGAACAGGGACAGAACTACAACAAAACAACCACAGAATGAATTTTCTTTGTAAACATGCAGAAAATAAGTTGACTACACTGAAGTCAGACTGAGCAAATTCTTTTTCAACACGTTACGTACTTGGAATACAACAAATAAAAATTATAATTTAGTCTGTATTTTGGTATTTAAATTTTGAAGCTTTCTTATGGCAAACTTTTCATCTTTTAACAATTTAGAGATTGGGGATTATACCCCTTAGTCACATATGCTCTTCTATTTTGCAGGCTGCAAAATCAGAAATTTGTTCCTGATTTAGTTATATGTAATAATTAATTTCCATCTAGAACAGTGAAATTGCCCACGCATTATGTTCACTCATCACAATCCCATCACAATTGCAATGCTTTCCTGTGATCAAATCCAAGTATAATTCATAGTCAAACTGTGTGCCAAAAGTTAATGCTGTATTTCAGGAACAAGAAGAAATCATGAGACAGTATTATGAGGATTATCCACATCAGGAAGGAATCTGAATCAGACAGTCACATTTGCTGCGAGGATTCTAAATTTAACATGCACTCATAGCCCAGGGTCTTTAGTCATCGGAGCATAGAATTGGAAAAGGGAGAGGGGAGGGGAAGAGGGAAAGTAAACATCAATAAGATTAGACAAAACTGATATTTATATCTTCTACTGCATTCTAAATCTTTCCTAAATATTTAGCTCCACGATGTTACTCCAGGGAAACAGAATTCAGTTTGTCTTTTCTAGGACACCGATTAACAAAACAGACCTAGGGTTAATAAGAGAGGTTTTGTTTTACTGCAAGAAAAATACAGCATATAGCTATATACCATTAAGGTGATCAATAACTGCAACTCTTAACATAGTCTAGAACATTTTCTGTTGGGTGAAATAAAAGCAATCCACTAGGCTACCACTGGCAGTGCTTGTAAGACCTCATTGATTGCAGGCAAGAGGTAGCTATCATCCAAGGGATGTTCTTAGAACTTGTGAAAACATTTACCTTCTGCTGACATTCATTTTTACTGTAAATTCATTTTATTATTGGTCACTTTAAGAAAATCACTGGCATAGGCAATCCCTTTCTAGCTGTTTGTTTAATACTCTCTTGTACCACAATAGGCTATGATGTTTCTAACAGCTCTACAGCATACAGCAGCATTCAAGGTATGTTTACTTAAAAATTCTTCACAATTCCTTTAACCTCATAATTTGAAGTAAGTTAAAAATGCATAAACATCATCTGTCCAAAAATTCACATGTACATTCTTTCAAGTACCTAACTTTGAAAACAACTAAAACATCCTGCAAATGTCACTTGCTCTAACAACTTGAAATTAAAACTATGAATGCAGAACACTACCACAGCATCATACACCATAGCATCCGTAATTTAAACTGAAAGATGAGAAACGCGTTCTCTCTTCTTTCACTGGGAAAGTCACAGCTGGACATGTAAGCGGAGTCAGCTATCCTAAAAACGTGAAACCAACTTCTCCACTACTGTCTGAAATCAACTGGCCTCTTTCAGCATAATGAGCTAGCAATTCCACCACCTAGTCTGAACTTCATTTACAATTTAACAGTATCAGCAACAGTTAATTTAATCTCTGTGGATTGGTGTGCAGTCTTTTTAGTATGTTGCTGTACTTAGAAGTGATCACCAGTTTCAGATTAGTTGATAATTTAACCTAGTCATTTTGACACTGCCAATGTAGCAGAAACATTACTCACTACATTGTCAAACTGAAAGATATCCAACTAGCGTCAAAACCCACATGGTTCTGCTCCTCACTGCACTGTATGCTGAAATTGGTTTAAAAAAAAAGTGAGCTTTTAAAAATGAATATGGTTTATTTGTCAGAAAATTACATCTGTTTATTTTTCTTTGTTAAAGCAACTGTTCCCTGGTTTAAAACAAACACTAAAGTAGAATTATTATACACAACTAATTTTATCAGAAGCAACATAGCAAGAAAATAAAGGCACATAAATTGCATTTATACCTTCCACGCCTCAGCCTAGCACTCAAAACACATTACAACACCAAGACTTTGGTGACAGGGGACAGCATTCCAAAAATATGGAAAGTCTACTTCTGTAAGTAGCTGGGCAGTTGCTGCTCCAGGCTGCTCAAGCCCTGCTAGTGACTATCAGCACCTGAGCTGCCTTTTTGGGAACATCTGCAGGGTAACTGTGCTCCTCAGGGGCTGTCAGCCAACCTCACCCTCTGCAGATAACAAGCCTTTTCCTGTTTGATTCCCTCAACTCTGCATGTACTACTCTGAAAGATAGGAATTCTGCTTGATATAGAGAGGTCAAATCCAGGAGCATTCAATAGCCACTTAAAATCGGTTAAGTACAGAGACACACGTGCAATATACACAATCAAGTGCAATAAACATGAATTTCTTTTTTTTTAAACATAGTAGTTAAGAAAGTAACAAAACTTTCCACAAGACAGAAATAAACAAGTACCGTTAGTCACAACCCTGGAGAAACATTTTAGAGAAAAAAATGCAGTATTTACTAATTGTTTTAATACTGAACCTAAAATATTACGATCTAATTTAAAATATCTACTCTCAATTAGAAACACTCCCAGACAGGGAAAAGCAACACCCTAAGAGAGCAGATAGATTTATCTTATTTTTACCTGTGAATGGACATAATTCCTGTTTCCACAAAACAGTGGAATCTCTTTTATTCATTAGTATTAACTAGAACAGAACACACTGCAGATACCAAAACATGATATTATGTACTATTAGCCGTAATTTCTTCTTTCCAATAAATAAGAACTGATGACAGAAAGTAACTAAATTAATTGAATATTAACAAACCAACTCCTGACACTGTGGTTTTGTATGTAAATAAATATAAACAAAATCTGTGTATTACCTGTCAGCAAGGTTTCTGCAACCAAAGAAAAACTGCATGTAATATGGTCAATAAAACTGTATCTACGAGAAGTACACAATAAAATAACTACAGCTGTTTTATGTAATGAAATTAATTCGTAAAATAATTAGTTGTTGGTACATGTGCTCTGTAATCTAAATGTTGGGCATGAGGAGATTTAATGCATTTTTCTCTCCAGGTTTTAAAATATAATTTAGGCAACAATATTTAGTTCCATCTTTTTTCATACAGGAAATGTATTTGAAAACATACATATTATGTATGTTAACATACATGTTAACTAGTATGTTAAAAGTCTTTTGAAAACCTACAGACCTGATTAAAAAGTCTAATCTGTCTACATCCCAAACTTTTCTCACTAAAAAACTAATTAAATGTATTTTAAAATAATTGTTTGCATACTGACACAGATTTATTTTTCAGTTAAGTTTCTTCAAGAAAAATTAGCCTTTACAATTTAGATTTTCCTTTCCATAAACTGAAGATCAAAACAGTAACCTACAGTAAAAGCACAAAAAGAGTGCAAATGCAGACAAAAATTTTAGTCTTCAAAAATTCTTCCACTCTACCTTTCCCTTTTAAACAAAAATAAGGATTGTTTCCTTTCAAATGAGAATTTTAGACTACAGAATGCAGAAAGAATTGCCTTTCCAAAACACCCCATGAAATGTCACCAGTGAACTGCTTGTGGATAACAAACAATATTTTAACAACACATCTCAAAGAGCCTTGAGTATGGTACTATCATTGTTAAAGAAGTAAGATTTTACGGGGCTTGCATAATCTTCTAAAATATGCAAACTGACTATATTTGAATAAATATGTTCAGGTTACCTAATATTAATAATTACCTAATATTAATCCCACCATTGTACTCAAGTATCCGGTTCCACTACCCAGATTTAGAAAAGACAATCCAGGCTGAAGTTTCAGTGCTTCCATGACTTCAGAATAAATGCAAGGTGCTGACAAGTGTATATTTCCATGCTTCCAGGCCAAGTCTTTGTAAGCATTGTCCCTGTATCCTTCCAGATAATAATCACCACGATCAATCGCTCTGAAGGCTTGCTCCACACTCTCGGTGCGAATGTACTGAGCTTCTTTCAAGTTATCAATTAAGTCATCGTTGTCTTCTCCAGCACTCACAGCTCCTCCCATGCTGAACTTCTGTGGTAATTCAATTAGTTTGCAAAATACATTAGGAGGAGAGTTTTCCCAAAAGTAGACGTATGTAATGGAGTCTCAGTTGTTTTTTCAGAAGGACATTCACAGAAGTGAATCCTGAAAAACAGATTCACTTACATTATTTGCGCTTCAAAAGACAAAGAAATTAACAACTATTAGCAGGTGATGAAACATTGTTAGTACCGGATAACTTTATGAAGCAGAACTAAGAGTCAGGACAGCTAATATTCAATCAAAATTCTGCCCCTCAGATTTTAACTCAGAGCTGACAAACATCGGCTTAATACATCAACGTGGGCTGTCTACGTTATGCAAACCCTTACGCTGCATTGCTTGCTAGACACTGCAAACATTACAGTGCTCAGAACCCATCACCCACATTATATATTTGAGGGGCCACAGACAGGACAGCAACTGCCACTGGGTGAGCTCTAGTCCCATCCTGAGAACTAAACGTCCAACAATAGCTGGAGCATGTACCAACTTCACTAATTTTGAAAGGAACTTGGTTTCCATGCTCTAAGATCACCCCATGGGGGGAAACAAAGCCCATTAAGGATTGATATCCAGGAGATGCTTTTCAGATGTTCACCTTTGAGCTGAAACAGAATACTAGTGCAGATAAAATGGCACATTGCTCTTTTCTGGAATCAAAACAAGCAAGCCCTCCAAGTATCTGAGCTCCTCCTAATGCCTGCCATATTCACTAGAGGAATAAAAATTCCCTAAGTACCTAGAAATTTTCAACAGCTTACCAGCTCATAAGCGTAATTCAACACAGCACACTGCAGTAAGTCATACTAACTTCAAAATAATTCCTTCAGATCTGTATTTTATCTGCAATTATTTCGTTATTAACTACTAAACACAAAATCCAGATGTTACCATTTTTTATTTTGCATGAATTACCAGTAAAATAGACGACTAGGAGACAGGGAAACAGGAAGTTTAATGCACCACTTCTAGGCGAATAGGGTAGACAGTGAGTATTTGAATAATGCTGAAGTTTTAGTTGTTGCCCAGTAGTGTTTACCCTAAGCCAAGGCCTTTTCCTTGTCCTACACTCTGAAGTGAGCAGGCACACAAGAAGCCAAGAGGGAGCATGGCCAGGACAGCTGACCTGAACCGGCCAAAGGGATATTCCGTACCACAGGGTGTCATGACCAGTATATAAGCTGGGGGGAGTTTCCTGGGGAAGGGGCAGAATGCTCAGGGCTGCTAAAGCTCTTGTAAATCAGAGGTGAAATGACGACTGTTCACCATTCAGCTGTGTGCTTCTCTCTGAAGCAAAACCAATTCACACTGACATTCAGGAATGGAAAGAGGTAAAAAGTCACCACGTCCAATTATCCAGCAACAAAACCTTTGATTAAAGTAGAAAACCAGACTTCTGAACACCCTAGTGTTCCACGGCAGAATAAGTAGGCCTGCGTGGGTGCAACTCCACAGGAATATTTCTTTCTAGCTGTGAAAAAACTACAGGACAACTCAGAAAATGTGAAACCTGAGAGAGACGTTTTCTAAGTATAGTGTATAAAAATATTCCAGCCCTACTTGTTTGTCTGCACTTGCACCACACCTGAAGGTTCAAAGATTCAAATGATGATACTTCAGTTAAATAACCTACTGTGACTAAAGCAATAGTTTTTGTCATCTTTCATACTAAAAAATTCATTTTTATCTTGAGATATGTTTAGAACTAAATTTAACTAAAACCAGAAAGATAAGAACTGAGGTTCCTAAAGACTAAATTCAGCTGCTACATTTGAGAAATGGGAAATGCCGCTTTCAGCCCCTCCTGCGGGGTGCATCCACCACCTCACACCAGCAGATGGAGAACTCGGCTCGTCATCAGCATTGCGCAAGCAAACGTGCAGAGCCCACAGATGGGAAAACAAAGCTTTAGCATTTCCATCAACAAGTGTCTTCGCTCCTTTCACATAACATTTATTTCCTGTAAATAGCATTTTTCTAATTTTCAATACTCACAACACTGAAACAGAATTTTTTCAGGTATTTGCTAATTTTGTATTCTTGGCATTACATGATGGCTCAAGTTATTGCAGTACCACAAGACTTTCTACTGATGACACCCTCCAAGTGTTTCACCTTCAATAATGGCTATCACACAAAATCTCCAAGGCAAGAACTGAGAAGGTGTGGTCGACACCGCGACATTGGGGGAAGTAGGGGAGAAAAAAAAATACAGGGAGTGGCCTTTGAAAAATGAGACACTGCAAAACAGCATGGCTATCTGTGGCAGTGCAGCTGAAGGCCACATCCCATTCTGGATACACTGCCCCTGTCTGAAGAAGGTGACATTAGGCAGATGACAGTGATGGTGTTTGCTTTTTAGGTATCTTGTTTAGGTTTTCTTTCATAAATCAACTACAATGCTCTACTCTGTACTCTACAGCCACAGGTAGGCAAAAAAGCTGCTCAAATGGAGAGTACTTTTGTTCAAAAACAAAAAATGCCCTAGGAAATGAAAGAAATAGATCTTTTCATGAGAAGTGGCCTCCTATGCTGCAGAGAAATACTTTTTGATAGTTAACTTTGCTCTAATGCTTTTATGTTTGTAAGCTTTTGCTTATGAAAGTAAAACTACTACTAGCAGGGATGATAGATATTTTAAACACACGAAAGAAAACATCTCAGAAGCCATTTTAGCACAGCTAGAGAAAAACAGCAAGTTAGTAAAATCTTCCTTGGGACAGTTGACCCAAGACCAAGATAAAAACAGCAGAGCACACTATGATAAAACTTTCTACACAGCTGAATGCTCACCAAAACATCCTGTGAAGCTCCCTGATACTAAAACTGAAACACATGCAGTTCACAAAGAGCACAAGCAGCATTCTGATGCCTCTTACACCAAGAGGTATAGCAATTTCACAAGAAAGAGGAATGTTTGTCAAGTTCACAAAATGCAGCTATTGCTTTTAGTCTTTGGAATCTTTGGAGTACAGAAGCCAACAGAAATTATGGTTTAGGAGTTGAAATTTCAATATGGTCTTGATAAAAAAGTTAATTCACTTAGTAAAACCAACTGCAATTAAAACAATCATGTCTCATTCTGCGCTACTTATGAATTTATTTTCAGCAGCTGGAACCCTATCTTGAAGTTTCTTATATTCATGATAAAAATGAAATGGAAACACACTTTCCAATTTCCATAACAATCCACACAACTGTATAATACCACCTCAGACCTGCTTCTGACCTAACTTGCAACCAATTTCAGTGAAATACCTTAAATAATTCCTGGGTGTTTTTTTGATGGTTTTCCCCCTTTTTTTTTTTTTTTTAATATTGTCACCTGAATTGAACACATATTTTTTGGCTATGTGGCTAAGAAGTGACAACAATTTGAGTCCATTTTAATTCTTCATTATTTTATAAGATATGCAGAACTCTTAGCTGAAGTTAGGAACTGAGAAGTTAGCAACAAGGTAGGAGGTTAACCAAGGGGTTTTTTGCCAGCTTTTTTTTTAAAGGGACACAAGTTTTGCACGTTTCAGAATTTCTACAAATGTATTTGTACTTCAAGGTAATTTTCTGGGCCACTAAGGACTTGCACACTCTCTTAAATACAGTTTAAATACCGTGCTAGCAAGGTATCCAGTTAATTTGCCAGACAAAACCTCATTGACATTGCTAAATCCATACGATGTCAAGTATTTTAAAATTTAGTATCTTGAAATACTGACATAACTTGACTCCATATAGATAACTCCTTAGAAATACAAGCTACTTGAGCTGACTAACTTGATCCATACTTTGTTTCAAAGGACAGAAAATGGAATAATTAATGGAATCAGCCATATTTGAACTCTCCTCATCACAACTATTTTTACAAACACATCAGCTTGGAGAAACATGACACTGAATCAGGAGTGTGATACATTACTTTAAAATCATACACAGAATACAACCTTGATTGGTGAATCCTCCCTGTTTCCTGTGAGAGGGAGAAGACAGCAGTAAGTCACTGAGCTGCACAATAATATTATGATTCAGCTGTTCAGTTTCCCCAAAAAGGAATATTCTGTGACTGCCAATAGAAAGGAATTAGCCATGAATGCACACATGGGCCTGAAACTCTTCAGTCAATTTAACAGTTTCAGTTTACTCATGGCAAAAATCAGCAACAGCGCTCTCATCAGCAGAGATTTAAAGTTCCCCAGGCCACCAATCAAGTATCTGACCCACTTCTTTCTGTCCAGACTCAATTCGTGATACCCCTGAAGCTGTTATGAACTCAAGATCATGCTTTGCCTGTCCTCATCTCATCCAATGACTCCTATAACCATAGGACTCCATTCTCAGTTCAGCTTCCCTTTTTCTCCCAAGTATTATAACAGCGACTCACACAATGAAATTCAACCTCAAACTGCACAGCTAAGCTTAAGATTTCAACACGAGCTTTCAAACAATAAGTATGACTGATTATGATTTGAAAGGAAAAGAATAATTCTAATATTACCTGCACCCAGCAAAGACTGGAGAAATCTAAAATATGAAGTATGTGCTGGCAGTAACTGTAGTAAGCGACTAGAAAAATAAGAATAAAATGTGGGACACAGAGGTATTTTGGAATGAAATCTTCCAAAAAACATTTCTTAATTTTTTTTTTACCTACACCTTGCTGCTAAACCGATACTAAAGGCAGCAAAAAGTGTAAATGCTTTGGAAACCTGACTATCAGAACTGCCTTCTCTTCCACAGCTATTTGTCACTCCAAACAGCTATGAAAGAAGAAAACCTGTTGTTTATAGGATATATGATGCTACTTGGTGCATTAAGGAAAACTATCGAGAACACTGCATGTTTTTGAAGTCTATACTCTAGACTAATATTAATTAAAAACATTCACTCCTGAACTACTGTTCAGTGGGTCACTTCAAGAAGCTCTTCAAGTTAAACAGAAACAAGTACAAAACCAAGTCGAGTCAGCTCTCCAATGCAGTGCACTCCACAAAGCATACTTCAAAGTTCTTTGCAATACAGAAATGGAACAAAAAACAGACCACAGGATTAAGGTTAAGTCAAATGAATGTAAACAGCTACAACTACTGACTTAACCTGAATTGCATTGACCTACTTGGGCAGAAAATGTTTGTCAAGTCTGATGTAAGCTTAAGCCCTGATCTTCCTGTTTGAGCTTTCAACAGCTGTTTATACAAGATTCCAGGTATGTGCCTGCTCTCACTCTTCCTCCACCTCCAGTCACCTGAACACACTGAACAGCAGACATGGCACAGCATTTCTCTCAAAAGAGGTACTGAAACTTCTGGAACTCCACAAATGTATGAGCAGCGACAAGCATATAAGCACATGATCAAATGAATTTAACCTTGGTAGCTACACAAGGGCATAATTTTGGACTAACTGCTGAGTAGCAACTGAACTTTTTTCAATTGAGAAAGTTCACAGGAACTTGAGTAAAAAAATAATAAAACAAAACAGAGTTTTGTTGGCTGCTTTTTTGTTCGTTTGATTGTTTGTTTGTTCTTCTCTCTTTGAACTGGGATACATTCCTTTCTTGGTCTGTGTTTTCTCTTGTACTTAATTTTTTTTTCTCATCTGAAGTTCTAAGTACCCTCTTCACACAATACCAATGACTGAATGCTGAAAGGAACATTTTTCTATACATCAGTTCTGTATGCCAGACCTGTTCTCAGGTATGCTGATAAAAGCTTAAAAATTCATTACCTTCTATAACAAAGCAAAGCAAACAATCCTACATACTTCCTGGACTGAAATTTTAATGTGCAGCTTAAACCTACATCCTGACTTAGCTCTCCTTATTGCTTAAATCTGGGCAACCAAAAAATTTTTGCAAAGCTGAGCCTCTCAAGCTTCAGGAGCAGTTTCTTCTTCAAACGTAGACTCATTAATTGCTATAGACAAACTGGTGATTACATCTCAACGGGTTGTATATATATATCTTTACGACTGAATGAACACTAGCTCTGCCCTGATTCTGACTACCGTATAGCGTACTATCAATTGCAGACTTCAAAATAATTAATATTACTTCTTTACCCACACCAGTCCAAAACATCTCCCGTTGTTTAGTTAAGACAATGCACAAAATGCTGTCATCTCTGGGGAGCCTAAGATGACTTAGTGAGCTTTCAAAGTTCCATTAAAGATCTCGTAAGCAAAGAATATCAGTTTAACCAAATGTCTAACATGCAGAAGATCCCTTATCCTTCCTCTGACAGCAGTGCCCATGGCAGAACCTGGCACTCCTCTTCTAGCACATTTTGTAAAGGTCTCAGCTCCTGAGAGGTGTGCCTACAGCTCTGTCTATTCCCAGGCCACAACTATTTTTAGTTTGTCCAGTATAAACTAGCCAAAGAGCTTTATCACAGACTGGTTGGGAGAAAGGGGAAAGATTAAAAGCTTCTCTCAAGGGCCTAACAGACCCACAGAAACAGAAAGTACCAGGTAATTGCAGTTTGTTCAATGCCTAAAACATCAGGACTTCATGAAAGATGTGAATCAATGATGTTTAATACACACAGATGTCTGATATTCACTGAGTCTGTCTCATGCACCTGTTTTGCATATCAGAAACTGCTGTCTGTGCACATATTTCACAAATTAGTGAGCTACAGAGTGACCAGGCTGCAAAACTCATTGCCACAATACATAGCTTTGTAGAAAGGTATTTAACAGAGAGTATTTATTTCAAGCAGGGTCATATAAGCCATAACAGGCAAATGTTAAGAATTAGAAGAGCTGTAGAGAGATGTGTAAAAAGCACTGGTTCTGGTGTATCTAATTCTGTTTAGCCTGAAAAGGCAAATGGCATAAAAATAACACAAACATTTCTGCAAATTTTAATATTCTGATTGCTTTCCATCTAAGACACCCTGATACATATACATATATATAAGAAGTGAAATACTCAACCTTTTTAAAACAGAACTTGTTTCTCTTCATGAAAGAAGATGGTTAATGATTTAGTTTGGATGACCAGAACATAAAAATGATGCCCCTTTGAGTATCACCTTCAGAGAGTAACCAGTAACAACTGGGAGATGGGGAGGGAGAATCCTCTTTTATAATGAAGTACAAAGTAGTTTTTGTCCAAGAACTGAAACATATTTTCCTAACCTTTTACCACAAAAGTTATAGTTCTCAAGCAGATCACGTCACACTTCATATAACTTTGACTAGGCAAAACGTGGCCCATGACAAAATTTTCACTATTTCAGCCAGTACTAAAGTTCAAAAACTTACTGCACATAAACATTCCAAGTTATTTAAATAACTCACTTCTAGCAGCAACAGAACAACATACGCCTGTTGCCTTTAGCAAAAGAAAATAGAAATGAGGTCAAGTGTAAAAATAGAAGATAGTTACATTCCTGACACTTGAAACCTCATCTTGAAGCTATGCATTTACTTCAGTCTCTACAAAAAAAAACCCCAAAACCCCAGGCCCAATTAAAAAACAAAAATATTGCTCAACTTTACCAAGCTCCAAGTAAACTAAAACGTTTTGGTTTCTAATCTTCAGAAGTATATCCAAAAGCATGAAAACAATATGCAATAACCACAGCATAATTAACTTAAATACTGTCTTATCATGATGTTTACTTTCACAGCCTGAGAATCTCAACTTTTATTTATCATGCATCCTCTTCTTACGAGACGCTACATAAATACAATTTAAGGAAAAAATAAATCCCAATTCTTCTTTGTTTGATTCTTAAAACAGTACTGTGCAATACAACAGTATATTTTGAGAAGTTATTTTATTACTTAGTCTTGTAATTCTCAAGAGGGAAGAATGAGTAAAGCCTACCCTGTTTCCTGCTTCTCTTCCTCAGAACCATGAAACAAAATTCTTTCACTGATGCAATCCTCCAGAAGCATCAAACTGGATTCACCATTTTTTAAAATGTAACTTGTTTACTAACACTTGCACGCTGAGTTACTTTTATCTTGTCAAAAAAAAGCAGTGGATATCTACCCCACTTTCTTCTTTTGAATCTTCCAATTCTGCATATCTAACAGCATTAGACATTAAGGATCCATATCATAATTTGTCTCAGTCTCCACACATACCATAAATCCATGAACAGCACAACCTAAAATGATGTGACTTCTTCCATAAATCTTTATTCCTTAAGATTTTCAATGCTTACTTTATATAAAACAGAGATCAACTATCCTTTCATGGTTCTGACCAAAAGAAAGTGATGACTTATCAAAACTTTTAGATCATATAAATCAAGTACAAACTAAATCTGTATTAAAATTCTACTAAAAAGTCTCTAGTCATCCAGGAAAAAGAAAAAACAAACAAAACTTTGGTTTACAATGTAGAAAGTTACAGCACTAATACTGCTATCAAGATCTGTTTCACAAAGCTTCATGCAAATATTTTATTATTCTCCCTACTTTGAGGTAACCTTTCAAAGTATTGTTTTTGTAACAGCATCACTTTAATTTACACCTCTGTGACCAGTCAGTACCTTCTACCTTAAATTTTCCACAGGGCTTGCAAATGATTAAACAGATTATCTGTGTGCACATATCAAAGTCAGCCCTGTTGGGTTATGTGACAGAAAGCTGTTCTACAGCAGGGGTGCGTTTATGAGTGGGGGAAACACACCTGAATATCCTGACCCGGGCTACCATCAGCTCTCTCCACACTTCCACCACCACTATCCCTCTCCAAGGCATTTCTCAGATCCAAAGGTATGACTCTTACAGGGCTACAAAAGTTACCACGGAGTGCAGAGGAAAGGGACTTGGGGATGGCACAAGTCCTGTGAGAGGATGCTTAGGGGAGGAACCAGAGGTGGGGAAAGGGAAAAATCACAGTGACAAGGTGAGAAACAAGCATGGGAAAGACAGGGCTATGGTGACAAGAGGGACAGGTCACCCGTGAGCAGGCTGCAGGTCAGTATGTGTGTGCAGCTGTGCTCCGCCTATCCTGTTGGACTGTTAGTCTCCTTTTACAACGCTTTCTTGGGCCTCTGTTTGGCGCCTGTATGTATCTAGAAGACATGGAGTCACAACACAGGTCACAGGGGCTGGTGGGTCCGTGGTGCCAGCACAGCAGGGCGCGAGCTTCTGCAGGACCGGGTGTAATCACATGGAGCACCAAGCTGGACTGGCCAGCAAACCAGCAGAGTGACCTTGGAACTGGGACGGGACACACTGGCCGAGTGAGGCAGCTGAAGGAGCTGGCTGCTGGAGGAACAAAGAAGGGTCCAAGGTGAGCTGCTGGAGAGTCTGTGGTGGTTGGGATTGGCAGCTGAGCATGTGCATGTGTGTAAGAAGCAATGGGGCATAAACAGACCGAAGAGCTCCAGGGTAGAACAAGTGCCTAAATCCAGTAACTGGAAAGATTCATAACATACACACACATGTTTGCAGACATTCAGCTTGGCCATCCAGAAGGAGTAACAGGATGAGGTCACTGGTGCTGCTTGTGCTGGCATTAGTGCTGTCTCCTGTGTTGGTGTGGTGGCAAATCATATACATACATTCTGAATACATGTGTTTGTTTGCCACTGAGAATAAGTGCTTAGCCTTGCTACTCACTGGACCTGAGGCCACGGACATCTAAACTAAAAACTAGAAATACCTGAACAAAACTCCTTATAGGCCTTCTTTAAAAGCACAAAGCAAAATACAAAAGCACATTTTAAACTTCAAAGTATTTCTGAATTATTGTTTTTTCTTTGTCTTCAGGTATGAAGCAAGTACTACTGTAAATGTGGCTCCAAAGTTATAATTTACTTACAGTACCAACAATGGCAGATGTTGTCTGGAAGGGATTTGGAGCATTTGTGAAAGCTCCAGTAACCATTCCAAGATATTCATGCAAATACTTCAGCAAGAAATGGAAGTTGAGAACCTTTCATCATTGCCTATACAGCAGCTGTGCACTTGCACAGCTCAAGTTAATCATCATTCCCACAGTCTTACTGTATCAGGTTTTCTGCAGTCATACAAAGCACATGGTTTTTACCTGACAGAAGTGCAGTTTACAGATATAACACAAGAGGCTGCTACACTCACACAACCTGATGTAGTTATATCACGGACAACTCCAGTTTATCCAGAGCATGCCAGAATGGAGAAGTCAAATATTACACTGACTTTTTCTGACAACTGAATTACTTCAGAAAACATCACAGAATCTCAGGAAACTTGGCAGTAATGAGTCTTAGTCATGATGAATGCATAATTAACCGAAGCAAATAACGAGAGACTAAGGCCTATGGGATTTTATAATACTGCAGATGTCAGCTCAGCAGAAGTCAAAGGAACTCAGCAGCTCGACTTTCCTGTGTCCTTCCAGTTTCACTGACCTTCTGACCGCAATAATGCCAAATTTAGAGTTTCTTGAAGGAAGAACACAGCAAAGCTTAACAAACTGGACTACGCCAAATGGAAAGAAAACCACATTTCATTCTCAAAAGGGTAAAGGGGACAGTTTTGCAAATAAAGAGCAGGATCACATGCCCCGGCAGAAAAAGAGCCAGCAAAACCCCACCCACCAGAATCCAACAAGAACTACAAGTGTAAACAAGAACATGAGTCTCAGGCAAAGATTTTCAAATGCAAATCAAATCCTGTTATGGTAAACTGATGTCCCAGTAGAAATACAGCATTACTTAAAGTTATTAGTACTACAGAAATACTAACCATTTGTCAAAATTAAGCATCTCCTTTAGAGAACTTTAGAGTTTATTCTTTCAGCAAAGCTGACTGGCATTCATTTCAGTCATACCTATCAAGCAAAAACAACTGTTCTGAAAACATGATTACGAGGATAGAGGCTCCCACAATCATCTCTTTTTTTAACTTTGATATACAGACCATGATACAGCACAGTTGTCCTGACTGGGTTGAGTAGTATTACTTGGCTTTTTCTTTTCTATGTCAAGAAAACCACATGGTAACTCCCAAAAATACTTGCTATGGAAGTAAAAAATTTTCAAAATAGTAATCACGTCTCATTTTCTGCCAACCACATGGTCCTAATTCCTCTTTCAATGTTAAAACAACCATCTATAGGAACCAAGCCTTTCCTTTGGGAGAGGGATGCCACAGGCATATCAATTGCTGACTGTGATGCACTAGCTGACTATTACTATAAACAATTCCAATTACTACCACTTCACTTACAAAAACCACACATTCATACAGAAATCTCCTTTTGATGAGGCAGATTTATCTTTTTTTAAAATAGGAACAAATAATTAAGACATGCCACCTCTGAGATGATCTCTCTGAAATCTAGTTCCCTTTCCTTCCTGAAGACAACTCATAAAAAATTCTATTTGTTTTGGTTGAAGGATGGTACCAATACACGCTTTTAACAGTTACATTCCTTTTGTGTCTACAATATTACTGCATACTGCTTTTCACCACATCTTAAACTAGTATTTTAGAACAACTCTGATTTGACTCTAACTCTTACCACTACATCTAAGAAGACATTTGTAGATATCAGCTGGAAAAAAAAAGTCTTCCCAGTGACAGATGCCTCCTGGAGGAACATTATCCACTATTACAAAGTTGTCACTATTCATCCCGAAAATAGTTTTCAAGATTGCTTAATTTGCCATTAGAAATATGTACTTATCACTTAAGACTTTAACAAGCCAATTGTTAAAAAAAAAGGAAGAAATAATTATGATTACTGACAGCTTTAATAAGACTTATCTATTTAGAAATCACGCAAAGAAAAGGTTTTGTAATAAAACCAGCAAGCTTCTGGTACTTGTGATGCGACTCGAGTGCTCAAACACAGGACTCTAGTGCTATTTCAGGCGCTCATGCTAACTATTGGCTACTTGGCCGGCGCTACAGCAACAATTAGTGCTAAATAACAAAACAGAAAACTCTTCTGCCCACATCCTGTCTTTGCTTCTCTGCAAGTAAGTCAGCAGAGCTGCTCTTTCTGTGTTACTTAAGACTGCTTTGAAAGGAATCTAACAGTTGGGACTGGAAAAGCAACCAGATAAAAGGCATTATTGGTCAAAAGAGACCAGAAGAGCAAACCTGGAGACACTGACTTGTAACCAGTCTGTCACCACCAGGTTCCAAAAACATTCAGAACAGAGATCCTGTTTACAGTCTTTACACTGCCACAGAATTGGTTGGCTGTCCACGTGTTCCTTGTGCATGTGTGTCTCTAAACACACATCATCTCCAGTAAAGCACGTATGTCAGCAACCAAGACAAGGGCTCTCTTCCCTAACCACTCAGCTACCTCTATTTCAGATTTATCCTGTCTGCCATCTCTTATCTTAATACTTCACATAATGTAGGAGTTTTGTAAATCCTCTCATGTCTAACAGCTCCATGCTGACAACTCAGATGCCCTACAGCACCTCCATATAAACGTCTTTCATTCAGGATTCAAAACATCTCATGTTGCAATCAAACCACTTGATGGAAGCCTGTTACTTTTTAAACTTGACTTTAAGGTTTTGTCGTCAAATTCTGAATTGTTTCCTCAAACAAGATTTTCAACATTAATTCCAACTGTACTCTTTTACACCCTAGAAACACAGCAAATCCAACTTTGTTTTGCAATTGTATGCTGAGCAAATACTACCTTGAGAAAATAAAGTGAAGTGCAATACTTGAGAGGCATTCCAAACCTCATCTGTTATGTCACCTTAACAACATTCACAGTATCTTAAACCTCCAATTGCATGCAACTCATAGAGCTCAATATTGCCCACTTGTAAAAGCAAGATCTTTACATCCTTTCTTCACTAAACATTAACAAAGGCAGAACTCCAAAATTAGCCTTCATTAAATGCATTTTCTAAGCAGCAGGCTCCAAGTATTTTTCTGCCACAAGACAGCCCCCCACAGAAGAGGAGTTCCACAGTAATCCCCCACTCTAGAACTTCACCACAAGAGAATACACCAGAATTTGTAGCCTGTGGGTTCCCATGGTGACTCCTGATGTCACACCTAAACTCTTTTAGGGCTGTGGAGTTTGTTTTTCTTAATTTGTTTATTTTAAGTGCTCTATAATGATCTCTAAACCAGTGTGTTTTCCTCACAATAAAGGACAATTTTTATTTTTTTGCTTCAATTTAAAGGACTAATAAAATCCATTCAGAAATATGTCACATACCAATTATAGCCACAACATACAAGAGATAAAGACCCTAGAGTTGTTCTCCAGATCAGTTTCCAACCCTTTTTTCTTTCCAAAAATAAGTTTCTTTGGACTAACTGCCATTTTTAAAGACATCTTCGCTTACAGTTTACTTTTACTTCTTACTTTCAACATTTCCAATAAGCTTCTGATCAGAAGCAGATTCAGCAAGAATCCACACTCATACATTCCATCAGTATTCCAAGCTCCTTGAGGTTAACTTCACTGTCAACTTTGCAACACTTTCTCTGAAACATGAAGCAGGCATGACATACCAGGACAAAAAGGACAGAAAACCAACACCACTCTTCTGAATGCCAGCCAGCTATCTTTCAGTTCTGCAAAAAATTATACTCAGCATCCTAAGCTGCTGTAAATTCTGTCCTTTCTTCAAGGACCAGAAGTCCAGTCCAAATTTCTTAAATAACACAGCAGCAGAAACTGCTTTAAGAGGTTGTATGGAGGAAGCCTGAAGGCTTTCATTAACATCCAGTGCACACAAATAAGTCCCAAAGGAATTGGAGCACAGTAGTTATTTCCTGATGCTCTCATGTAATTATACCTATAATATTTGATATAACTACCACACTTCAGTCTCTATAACTCCATAAATGTTGAAGCAGAACAGTGCGATCACAGTTCTGCAAAGTAGATACTTTAAAAGAATTCTCCATCCAAAAAATCCACACTTGCTGGCTGGAGAAGATGAAGCACGCAGATCAACTTCTGACCCTACTGGAAGATTCCTGGAATGCCTTAGGCCAGTCACATACCTGATTATTCATTTGCCAAACATGATTGTACATACATTCTACCTACTTTCGCTTTGAGGAATTTACATTCTAAGTAGGTAAAATAAATGAGATTATATTAAACGATGTCTGCATTCTAAAGTGCCAAGTGCTGGAGACTTCGAGGCACTCTTCTTACACAGAGATCTAATTAACCATCAGCTACAGAACATCACTTTCAGTTCAGCAGGGTAGAACAGCAGATCTCTGTGACATTCCTGCTGAAAATGGGAACAAAGCAGAAAATGACAAGAACAGATACAGGCAAAGACACCTCTCATCCAGAAAAAAATGACTGTATTCTCAAGTGTTTCTCTCCATGCACCTAAGACTGGAATGAGCATTCCCATGACACTTACTATTTCAGACTTGCTTTTAATGTATTTGTTCTGGGGAACTTTTGAAACACCTGACATAAACCTTCCTGAGACACTGCATGGGAAAATTTTATTGCCTGGTTCTGGGGGGAAAAAAATAAGAACCATCCACTACTATGTCTTGCAGTAGGAATTTTGTGCTAATGTCTTTTAAGTTTGCCTAAAACAAAAACTATCATGGGCAACATGTTCTTGTAAGACTTCCACCTGTAGTGGTATCATGCCTAAGCCTACCTTTAGCTTCAGAATACTTGCTTCACTTCTCAAAGCACTTCAAGTTTACAGAAACACAGCCAAGTGACTTCTCTGGTATGGTCCAGCACAGGCATGGAAAACTACAATACATGCCTGACACTGAGGTCCTATTCTTAGGTCTCCTATTAGGCAGAAGCCTCTTCAAAAGGAGCTGCAGAGCTTGGGGCAGTCACTGACAGGCAAACAGAAGACTAAGCAATAAGAACCACCAAACTGCCAAGATTATGATTATAAAAATGGCAAGACTTCATAATTTATAAATAGAATACTGCAAAATTGAAACTGGCCAGTTGCATATCTAAAGCAAGTCATGGCACAGATTAGATGAAGAAAATCCAGGGAGAAGGCCAATTAGAGAGGCAGGAAGATTTTTTACAAGAATTCTGGAGAGAAGATCAGACATAATAAAGGGAAGGAACCTAACCCTGCACAGACACAGTGATAAAATTTGGCCATCCAGGACTGTTCAGTATTAATCACTTTTTTCTGTTTCTGTGATTTCATTATATTCTCCTCACTGCAGACCTCCCAACAACATCCAATTGTATTTTCTAGCATTTCTAAAGGACACTGACTGTTGTAAAGAACATCTGGCTAAGTGTCCATCTCCAAAGCCCTCATTGTGGCTCTCTGACCTCACTCACATACTTCTAACATTCCTATCATTATATTTATTCACCCAAAGTCAGTTAAAATACCAATAGATCTGCCACACATTTTTCCACCTACACATCCAAAATACTTTTCAAACTTTCCCAACAAATCAGGCAAGAGTTCTGCAGAAGACAGCTCCATTTATCCAAGCCTGAGTCCTTCCAGAGATCATCTGCCCAGAGCAAGGTAATGGCCCTGTTGGGGGAAAAAAATCACATTATGATCCATTTGCAAGCATAATGGATCAAGGTTACAAAGACATTCTCACCACATGTTATTATAATTTACTAATTCTAAGCACTAGATTTTTTGTGTCTTGCATCCTAAAAAGCATTCCCTGCAACACAGAGGTCATATGGTCACGAGGAATTAGATATCTTCACCAATTTGCTGAAGTGCTGACTAGCCTTATTTTGGGTACTTTTTGTGTGTGTCTCAAAGTTTGCTGCTCTTTATGAGAAGAAACCTTACCTTCTTGCTAAAGTCTGCAGTTCAACTTTTACTTGACTTTTACTTGACAGGAGTAAAAAAAATACCCCCTAGGAGAACACTAACTATCTTGGCACTGGCAAGTACTGCGAGAACACAAGCATTTTCCACACACTGGAGCAGTTTAGTACTTTCATAAAGACCCTGTTTTCAAACAGACATCCCCTCACCCTTCCACCTCAGGTTTTTTTTTGGTTGTTTTTTTTTTTTAACGACAGTGCTGCACAAAGCAGGCCCAGGCTGCTGACCGAGTATCAAATAAATGCCAAGATTCCTTCCCCCTCTGCCCTCCCTTCCCCTTCCTGCAACTTCAGTGCGAGCCGCTGACAACTGCCGAGGCGGGGGGGAGGAGGGCGGACGGAGGGCAGACGAGACCCGCACACGCACTGCAGAAGGCGGCCCGAGGTTTCGGGCCCAACAAGAATCCCATTAACACCGCAGACCGCAGCTCAGCTACAGACGTGACCCCAGGACGCCTCCTCGAGCAGATAACAACAAAGAAAACAGAGGGGAGGAGGTGGCAGCCCCGGAGCCAGTTCCTGCTCCTCCCCTTACGCTTCTCCCAGCCAAAACAGAGACCACAATATAAACAGAGACAAAACGTGCGTTTATAGCAAAGCGGGGGGCAGAGGCAGCCTTCTTTCCCCCCGGCGGCTGCGGCCACGAATGCTCACCGACCGACTCACCCTGGTTTGCGGGCGCAAAGCGAAGTTATCGCGCATTTCACACACTTTATTTATGTAAACAAAATATCTTCCCCTCGCTGCAGCCGCACCACCTTCTCCACTCCCAAAAGGAGAAATACCCTTCATTAGCCCACGGGTTTTTCTCGAAACAAAACAAAATGTTCTCTCATGCACCCTTCAATCATGCCTCGGCCTGGAAGACGCAGCCCCCACAAACCCCTGAGGTTGTAAAAACTCCACAGCGAAAAACACAACCAAACAAACCAACCCCAAACAAACCCCCCAAAACGCAGGCTCCCCTTCTCACTGCATTTCCTCAGAGGCAAAAAGCAAACGCACAGCCGTCACGGGGGGGAGGCAGGGCGTTGAGCCGCAGCGGGGGACGAGCGCTGTCCTCACCTTGCCTGTGCCACCACCCCCCCGCCTGGATCTCGAGGCTGGAACCTTCTCTCTCGTCCCCGACCTCTCACGGCTGCCCAGGCCCGCGGCACCTACACCAACCACCTCTCCTCCTCCCAACCCTTTTTGGGCCAGAGATTATTTATTACGCAGACGGCGCGAGGGGCGGCGAGGGTCGGGCAAAGGAGGAGGGGGAGGAGGGGGAAGAAGAAGAGGCTGCCGAGGGCGTACGCACAGAGCCCGTCCTGTCCCTCCCCAGGGCGAGCCCTCGCCCTGTCCCGGCTGCGCGAAAACAACCGCCCCCCCTCATCCCCCTTCCCCCGCGCCTGCGTGCGGGGCCCCCGGACAATGGGGATCGGAGCGCCCGGGGAGCCAGCGGAGGGCAGGGGCCGGAGGGCAGGGGCCCCAGGGCCGCATTCTCCCCCT
>VZTG01008964.1:1070619-1134248 GCA_013397845.1 Melanocharis versteri
GAGGCGAGGGCGAGCGCAGCGCTGCTCCGCGCCCGGCCCTGATTGGCCGCTCGGCGCCCGCGCGACAGCCAATGGGCGGCCGGCGCTCGCGGCGCTCGTCACCAGTCACCCTGGGGTCGCGGGGGGGCCGCGCGCTGCCTCCCCCCGCTCTCGCCCCCCCGCCTTCCCCTCGCCGCCGGCTGGGAAGCCCTGGGAATCCCTGGGAATCCCGTGTTCCCGGCCCTCTTGTCGCCCGTGGGCCGCCGAGCATGCAGGACAGCACCGTGTTCCCGTGCGGAAGGGCCGAGGCGCGGGGGGAGGAGCGGCAGTGGCGGCGGGGGACAGGCAGCCGCGCCGGAGGCCCGGATTTGAAATCATGCGCAAGGTGCCCCCGGTGCCCGTCCGAAATGGCTCCGCTTTCCCCGCGCCTCCGCGCTTTGAGGCGTTCTCGCCTTTCTCAGGGGACTCGGCGGCTCTGCAGGACCCTTCCGTAGGGCCTTTCGCAAGGGGGGCCAGAAAGTTCCCCCCAAGCCCCGAGAGAAGGGCCCTCGGGCTTTGTTGTCGAAGCTCCGAAAGATAGTTTGAAAAACTACAGGAAGTAAGAGAGATCGTGCGGAAAGCTCAGAGCAATCATTAGTAATGTCAGAAAACGTCTAAAGGAGGGCTGTAAAGATGGTAAAAGGTCTAGAGGGGTTGCCACATGAAGAACAGCTGAGGTCACTTGGCTTGTTCAGCCTGGACAAGAGACTGGGGAGAGACCGCATAGCAGTCTGCAGGTTCGATGGGAAGTGGAAGGGCGGGCACTTGATTTCTTCTCTCTGGTGACCACTGAAGGGCCTGCGGGAATGGCATGAAGATGTTGAGGAAGTTTAGGTTGGATATTAGGAAAAGATTCTTCGCCCTGAGAACTGTTGAGAACTGGAACAGGTTCCCCAGGGAAGTGGTTAGGGCACTAAGCCTGACATAAGTGTTCGGACAGCACTCAAGCCCATGGTGTGATTCTTGCTGTGGTCCTTTGCAGGGCCAGGAGTTTGACTTTAGTGATCCTTGTGGGTCCCTTTCAACTCAGGATATTCTACGATTCTATGAATTTGAGAAAGAAAAAGTACTATGGAAGGAAATAGCCATGAATAAGTGGAAGTCAAGGAAGCCTGGGGCCCCAGTGCCAGACTTGAAGCCCAAGGTGATGAAGAGTGTTGGGTCATTCTGAGCCCTAGTCTCAAGTGAGGTTTCTAAGGCATTGTCTCAGGTTTGGTTTGGCCTGGAGAAATGATGTGAGATTTGGAGAGTCAGTGGGGAAAGTGGGCTTGGCTGGTGTTTGGGAGAATTAAGAGGTACACAGGTATCGGGACTTGTAGCAACTTGGCTAATCTGTTTTCATTGTGGGAAGGAATGAGAAACGCCTGAGGTCGGTATCAGAAAAGGAATGACATTCACACTTCAGAAACAGTAAGTTCATATTCCCCAAACGATCAGGCGAAAGGTGTAGTATTAAAGGATTGCAGGCTAATGGATATGAAAACCTGAAGATGAAGAGTGAATGTTATAATAAAACTAATTTAGATAACTTGTAGACATTTACAATGATAATTTAATCCGGAGTGTTGTAAGCACTGAGTGTTTCGTGAAATGCAGCTGAGAGGCATAAAGTTTTGAGCTTTAGCCAAAGTTTGAGTAGTGGTGGAACAGGATTTCTAAGTAAAAGTCCTGAGAATTGAAGGACACAAAAGTGTAGCTGGTAGGAGGCCAGGAGTGAGTATTTCTCTGTTGGGGGGCAGGATTAGTTAATACGTGGGGCACACAATGGTTGTAGATGGCAACAACTGAGGTGAAGATGTTTGGTGACGTAAGGGGGAGAGTTTCTGTTAGGCTGGGACTCAGAAATAAATCTCCTGTCAGTTGGACAGAGTGATTCAAATTGTGCTACAAATTGCCACCCTATTGATGTAACTAATGACTCCTTGAATTAGGGGAATAGAAAGGAGAATAAACACATAATTTCAGTTTTTATGTTGAAATATGCCTTGCATCAGTAAATGAGTAATTTTTGCTGGCTTTGAGTACTGAAAGTTTGTTTCTGTTAAGGGTTTTTAGTTAAATGTAAGAAGTGTATATAATTCCCTGTCTATTGTACGTGTGAGGATTTCCTGGTTTTGATTCCTTCTCTTTCCATCACATCTTAGATATTTTTGTGCCTGAGCAGCATGTAGTCATAACCTGTCAGAGAAGATGCACTTAATCAGTATTCAGTCAGGACAGGAGTTATGACCATGTTTTACTCATTCAGTTTTAAGAGAATTTTTCAGATACCTTTTTTTCCTCTGTAAATTACCATGTTATGCTTGAACTGATACTATTTTTTTTTTCCATTTGCAGTGAACATGGACATACAATTAGGAAGGCCATTCTGCCATCTTTCAGAGCTGAAGAGAAGCTTCAGCATTCAGGTCTAGCAGAAAATTCTACTCAAGCATGTATAGTTCTCCAAATCTGTTCTAACTCCTGTCCATCCATTGCCAAAAATGGAGTAACGTATGTATTTTCTGATGCAGTGTGTAAGGTCTTCATCTTGATGTGAAAGATAATTATTGTCACATTATTTTAAATTCAAGATGTGCATCATTTGGGCAATCTTTGTTTTCATTTGGATGTAAGTTAATATTTTCAAAAAAAGCTAAAGTATTATGTGACAGGCCAATTAAAGCTCTGTATAAGCTTGCTGAGTTCAAAACTCATGTTTCCACTTTGTAACTGAATGGAATTGAAATAACAAAACCCACGTCTTAACAGAAACACAGTGAACATCCTTTCACCCTTATAAAACAATGGGCTAGGCTAAAATTCCCTCAAAAGTTCATTATTCTGTGCAAGTTTGGGGTTGTTTTATTGTCTGCAGATTTAAGCATAATTTACCTTTTCAGTATTTTGTCCTACTACTTTTTTTTTTTTCATGATCATGCAGATAAAGTCTGAACTATGTGGAATACTCCAGCGAATCTTCATTCTGTGCTTCTGGTGAAGATTATAACATTCAGATGTCTAAGAGAAAGGTACTCAAAACTGCCATTTTTTAGATAAATTTGCAATTTGCTACCAGGGGTCATTAAGGTTAAGTATTTAGACGTAACTGGTACTTTAATGAGAAGAAAATTGGATATACACAGTAATTTATAATAAAAACTGTTTCAAATAAAGGTCATGTCATAAATAATGAGTAGGTGAATTTTTAGGCATATTTAATTGCTTATTTATGTAGAAAAAAGTTGTCATTTAGACTAAAGCAGCATATTGGCCTTTCTAACAATGGCAACAGCTTAAAACTAGAGTGGTGCAAATCACATTTCCTGAATACAATCCTGTTAGCATAAAGCTAACAGATAATGCATCATTTGCACTGCTTATATTTTTTGCACATCTCTAATTAATGAAAGCAATTTATATATCATTGCATTTAAGGTACCTTGATTTGAATCAGTTTCAACTTTATATTCTCTGTTGTTGAATATGCATTTTTAAATACTTTCAAATGCTACAGAAAACATACAAAACAAGTATTAAAGTATTTTTCTGTAACATTTATTTTTAGACATATGCCATTTTCTTAATCTAATAAAGCTTAAAGTTGTAAAAATTTTGGTGGAGCTTAAGATGATACTGTTTAAAATATTTTTTTATGTTCTGCAATGCAGTCTAATTTTAATAAAGTTGTGGCAGTATAATGTTTTTTTTAGGATTTCTTAAGGTTTGGATTATTCCTACCAAGTAAAGAACTTCTTTACTTGGTTGTTTAGCTCTGGAAAGTCAATGCAAGGATAAGGATATTAGAGACTTACACTTTAGCTCTATTTGTAATTAGTTATTTCACGTTGTGGTGCATTCATTTGTATGTTGACACAGGTTTTTAGAAAATATTGGTAACTCACTGTCATTTTGAAGCAGTGATCATTTTCTGATTCTGCTTTTTTTTCTCATTTGTTTTGTATGTAACTATTTTTTTCTGCAGTTTCCACAATCTTATTAGATTCCCTTTCCTCAGGCAAATCTCATTCTGTACTTTTGTTTCATCTATAATTATCAAACATTTTAAAATTATAATTGATTTACTATATCTATTTTATGTACTCTGTCCTATTGATAACTTCCTGACACTTACCTTTCATCTACTGAGCTCTTTCTTTGCCTTTTTATTTTTTCTTTTCATTTCCTTCTTTATTTTCCTTTATTTTTGGTAGATTTTCTTTCCTGACAGACTTTGACCAGTTGGTTTTACAGATGTAGAACAAAAAGGACGTGCTACAGAAGTAGCAGCTCCAGTTTTCAGACACTGTCCTCTGCTCTCTACAATAGATACCACTTCTGGCAATTGGATACAGTGAGCCCGTACTTCACGCTGTGTCACATATTCCATTGGCGTAGCTCGTTTCAGGAAGAGGGTCTGAAATGGAGAAGTGATGCAGTGGCTACCCCTGTCTTGCAGCCTTGGTCTTTGTGCATTAATGTATTATCTCAGAGAGTAAAAGTACTGTACTATTGAAAACATCACAAGTAATGCAAAGGAAAAAATAGTGAAATAACTTCTGGAAAGCAGTTTAATTTGTTCTTAATTTTTGGCCTACCTTTCATATTTTTAAAATCTTTTATTTTTGCATTCTTTGCTCCCAGATGTTCGAATATACCTTCTGTGGCTCTCACCTGTATCCCAGCAGTCATCATGCCATTTCCAAAGATTTGTGGTAAGTAATGTTCAAGTTCCCAGGAAGGGAACTGGATCGTCCCCCAGAGAGTGCCAAGCCCAAGCTGAGTCCCTTCAGGTTGCATGTAGAGGATGAACACACCCGTAGCTAAGCTGTACTGGGCTGGTCAGAGTGTAACCTGCAGTCCCAATGAGTGGCCAGGCACCAGCCTGGCAAAACATCATCCATAGACTGTTGATGTGGGCCTATGGAACCAGGAGCTGTGCAGCTGCACTTCTTTGAGGTGTGGCCTGGCTCTGAAAGCAGTTTAGTCACATTTGTACAATGTTGCTTTGACAGGTGAGACTTGAAAGATTTCACCTGTCAAACTGGTAAGATCTACATACACAGTGTATAGTGTCTCTGCATCTTTGACCTTGTTAATCTGCAGTTTGGATAAACAAGCCCAGCATTACTGTCTTTGGTAAAAGTGGTTGTGTGCTAATCAAGCTTTAGATCAGAAAAATGTTTCCCAAAGCTCCAGAGCCAGGTGATTGAAAAGAGCACCTTTAAAAGGAGTAGATCAACATTTATTTACAGGCCTTGTCTATGTGCCAGATTCCTTCATTGAGTATTCCTGCTGTCTTCAAGACTTGCCACTTTTACTTTGAGATCTGCACACCCTTTACCCTTTCTAGCCCCCTTCAGAGAGGCAGTTTGTTGCTGTAACTTGCTAAGGCAGTTGGAGTTTTTAGGGATAGAGATTTTCATTGCTGTAAATTTTGAAATGTGTTTTTCTCAAATATGAATTGCATTAAGCAATTGAACAGTGTTTTTAATGCTGTGCATCACAATCACACTCCTCTGAAGCACACCAAATAAAATACATTGGGGTTTGAGTTACATATATTTGTTTGGGGTGCCTGTAATCTTATCTGTGCATCCCACCTCTCACACCCCATTTAAGTGGTCACAATTTTTATCAACTTTATTAAAAGAAATGTGATACAATGGTAGCAAAAACATCTTCTCTTGGTGCCTTGAGTTGGCAGGAATAGGAGTGATAATCTTCAAAAGTGATATGCCTGCTACAACTGATTAGGAAAGTGCATGAGGCTTTTTTTCCTTGCCATGAAATCTTCTGCTAGGGTGATATTAGCATTCTCAGCCCCTCTGGAGCAGTTTTTGGGAGAGCTCATGACAGTGGGCAAAGCATGGCACGGAGCTAGAAATATCTTAGTTGTCAGAACATGAGTTGAGCTCAGTTCAGATTTTAAAATATTGAAAGCACATACTAGAGAAAGAAAAACACCAAAACAATGAAACCCGTATTTTAACTTAAAGATGCAAATGAGTGAATGAAATGAAGAAAGAAATTAAATGGAATCTGTGGCCATAGACAGTGCTCTTAAGAATGTGTCTCTCATGATCAGCTGTTTAGCCTTCTTCAGATTGCTCTTCCAATTTCTTGTGTGTGCCTTCCTGTTTTTTTCCTCTTTTAAGAACAAGCCTGAGGTTGTAGCAACGGAAGGGTTCCAGTGGCCTGTAATCACTGCCAAGTGCTTAACGAAATGTTGCTCGTAAATACAACAAGCTGAGAACATCTAGATAACGATTGACATACTACAAAATCTAGTCACACAATCAAATATTAAAAAATCTTTTAGAATTTGGTACTAAGGCAAGTGTCAGTTATTTAGATTTCATGTATATTAGTTTTTATTTTTTCCATGACCCATGATGGAAAAAGAAATGTCTTCCTTCAGTATTTTCTACTTTAAACCATTTGTAACTTGTCTCAGAGGTATATTAGGATACAAAATGAATATGTAAGCAGAAAGTGTCATATATTATCACTTCTGTCCTCCTTATTGATTGTAAACTGCAAGCACGAGACATTCTCCATGGAAATATGTTGATTTGTCTCTAGATGTAGCTGACAGTGAGTCAACAACATACTCTTTATGTCATCCTTTTCTTAAATCAATAGAGTGTTTTTCTAAATTTATAATGTGCTTTTTTTAGAAGGAACACAGTCCTTCAAACCAAGAAAAATTATATACCACTGTGGTTAATACTTTAAAGACAGTCTCTGAGCTTCCCCTTAATGAGTCATATTTAAAGGAAGTTTCTGTATTTGTAGCAAATAAACAGCAGAGATATTATTCTGAAAATAATAAATGTTTTCACTTTATTTTTGCCTGTTTTTGTTAATCAAATATAGAACAGTGTGTAATTTAATTTATATGAGTTAAAATTTAAGTTGTGGAACCTCTTTTCTGTATTTGGGCTGGTAATACACTGCAGTGTATTAGTGCATGCAGTGTACACTAGTCCTGTTACTTATAGTCAGCTGGCCTACATGGCATAATTTTGGAGGCTTTTAAGATCAACTGATTGCTAGATACCTAATAGCGTCCAAGTACTCTTTCTTACATGCAACTCTTATCTTTAAGTAGGAGAGATGATGAAAGCTATCTGCATGTGGTAAATGTGTCAAAAAATGTTTCTAGTTCCATTTCTAACACATTTAATATTTTGGCAAAGTGAGAAGGTTATGTTTATATAACTTTTTTTCCCCTAAGAGAATTTAAATCTCTTAATCAGTAGGACTGAGTTGTTGGAGACATAAACTTAGTCTTCTTTTTCTTGTATAAAAGCATCCTTTATCAACAGACTACCAAAAAGACAAAGAAACAATTTATGTTATAGATACTAAAAATACATCAATATTAATTAAGTTCATATTATAGAATACTCTCCAGTTTAAGTAATTTTTGTGAGACATGGACAAGCAATACATTATATCCAACAGGCTTACCAAAAGATTTGTGTTTAAGACGCAGCATCATGCAGATTGCTCTTGAAAAGTCTTCTAACAGAACATCTTTTCTTTTAACCTCATCCAAACTCCTGATGCTTTAAAAAAAAATACAATTGATATTTTTCTCTGAATTTGGCAAAGGTTTAGCACTTTTTTTTTTGCTTGTTTTTGCCTTTTTGGATGATGCAGTTGGCTATTATTAAGTCTTTGATATATGTGCAGATGGCAAGGGCGCTGAAAGTGAAACTTCTTAACTGTGTCTGAGGAGCACATTATTTAGTAAGTTAGGTGAAACTTCATTGTTAGGAGAGCTGCAAGATCTGTTCTCAACCAATTAATTAGAGTGCTTTCTTAGAGTCCCTCATCTGCGGTTGTACACCACAGGCCTAGGTATACAGTAAAAGGAACTAAATGGCCTGAATATCCTCCTGTTTTATCCCCTGGCTCTTGGAGCAATTGTGAAAAAGGTAAAAATTTTGAGATGTTAGCTAGGTAAGATATCATCACTGAAATCGATTAATTGACTATGGCTATGGGGAGCAATGTACATTTCTCTTTTTCACTACATGAGTCTTTGGCCGTTTCCCCAGCTGTTTCCCCTGGCACTAGTGGCAAGATGTTTTCTGCCTTCAGCTCTTCTCATACAAAGCCATATAGATTGAAGCACAGCTAGACCCTTTGTTGTGGGCAGGGGGAGCTTCATACAAAGTTTATTAAAGAAGCCCTCCTATTGAGTCACAGAGTGCAGAAAGGACCCCTTTGCTCTATAAATTCCTTATTAGAGAGGAGCCTGGGTGTGGCTGGATCCAATCTTAGCCCCAGACTTTGTCAACAGTTTATGTCTAAAGAATTATATATGTGTAATTGAACTTTGTCCTGCAAGATTAAGGATGGCAAACCAGATATATTTATATAAGTAGATACGATTTGTTATGATAATGATTAGACAAAAAGATCTCAATCAGAATTACTTACTACACAGTATAGGAGCTGTAGGAACTATTATAATATAGTGCATTATAAAACAATGTTGAAGCAATTGTATTAAAGCACTTGTATTAAAGCTAGCAAAAACAATTATTAAGTAGAGATTGATGTTTCTCACCCACACCAATGACTGTGGGCAAATCTCTTTTGCTCATCCTGGAGGAGTAACCTTGAGGGACATTTCCACTCACGGGAGTAATCTCCACACATACACTCCACGAAGGGATGTGTTAGAAGACCCTGCCACTAAAATTCGGGACTGGGCTTTTATAGTATAGAGTGACTGACTGTCAGTCACATGTCTCCAGGCCAGCTGTGTCAGTTCAGCAGCTTTAGATAAGTTGTTGGTAGTACCACTTGTTTGTTCCTTTATCTGGGTACTTTACCAGTCCTACCACATCTTCATCTCACTATCAGAATGCTTAATTTTGGGATTGGTGAGTCAGACTGGTTTCAGCTTTATTCAACACCAAAAGCAGTATGACGCCGCCTTCTTCATTTACCACTGGCAGCTTTGCAAATAGGGCATTGTTCAAGTTGTTTGACCCCATTCCAGGCAGAGCATCCTGCAAGTGCATGTGCATGTTGGAGGAAGAGTCGCTAGCACATTTTGGAAAGGAGTGGCTAAAGTGGGAAAAGAATGCAGGATACTGAAGGCAAATCTTGTAACCGAGTATGCTCATAGTGAGTGGTAGATTTGAGCTGCTCCATGCACAGCTGTTTGCATGATGTGCTGAATGCTTTCAGGGGCCTCACTTCTGAGAGAGATTCACTTTTGACAGGAATAGTGGCCACCGAGTACCAGCCAGCGGCAAGAAAAGGACTGAAAGGCTAAAGGTGAGTGAAGAGCTGAGAGCAGCCACAGCAGAGGATGAGTAGTGCTCTCATTGCCTGGGCACAGTCTGCTCACTCCTGAGCTGGATAAGCAAAGGCGAGTGGTAATAACAATGGAGTTTATGGGGAGATCTTAGAGCAAAAGCAAGGCAACAAGCCAGAAGACTGATGTGGGGATGGGGATGGTAGGTAACACCTATAGGATAGAGCAACCTGAGGCTGAATGAATCTTCTCAGGCCATGGGCAGGGCTTGTGAGTGGACTCTCACCAGGAGCATTACAGCTTCTTGGTGCACTAGACCATGACATTGAGCTTTTCACCTGATCAAGCCCAAATGGAGCTCTTAAATGATGTAACTTGCCAGGCCAAATTTTGCAGTGAATACCTAATTACAGGGTGTAATAACCAGATGAAGATTGTACTTATTTGTCATGTTTAAGGTATGCCAAGTTAAAAAGCTTCTGATAGTTTCAGCAGCCTTAGGTAGGCATTTGGTCTCTTGTAAAAATTACTTACTGTTGTGAAAAGAAATAGGTTTATGATCTCTGTCAATTTTTTTAATTTGGCCTAATGCATCTATCTTCATGTGCAAGACAAGGATGAGTAAGCTTGTGTTAAGCCTTGAGCAAATGCTGAAGGCCAATATTTTCCCTTTAGTGCATACTGGTAATAGTGGAAGGTCTTGTTAAGGCCAGCTTGTTCTTGCATGCAGCTACAGGACTGAACATTCTGTACTCTAGAAGATCTGCTTTAGTGCCTAAATCTCCACCCTTCAAATCATGTGAAAGATTGTATCATGGTGAGACACTGGAAGAAGTTGCCCAGAGAAACTGTGGATGCCCTGAACTGTTCAGGGCCACAGTGGATGGGTTTCTGAGTAACCTGGTCTAGTGGGAAGTGTGCCTGCCCATGGCAGGGAAGTTGTACTAAGTGATCTCAAAGTTCCCTTCCAACCCAAGCCATTATATGGTTCTGTGTTTGTTTCATCTTGATTCTTGGCAATTCTCAATTTTCTAATCTAAATAAATAGAAAAGCTAAATAATTAACTGTTTGGCAATAAAAAGCTATAAATCTTCATAGGGGTTATATGCCTTTAACTGTGTTACCCAATCTCTAATTTTTCATACAATTACATGAAAAGGAAAAAAAAGCATTGAAAAAACACAGGCGTGAGAGAGTGTGAAAATTACTCTGCTAAAGTCTGTGACTTCTCAAGTAAAATAACAGCCTGAAATCAATGGAGCAACACACAAGTGAGAGGGTATACCTTACATAGCCTTTCTTCTTGAGTGCATGTTGGGACTTTCAGTGGCAAGAAAGTGTTCAGGGGACTCTTAAGTGAGAGAAAAGTATAAATGTTTTCTGCTAACAGTATGCTATATATTATAATAGTGGCAGAATCTGGTCCTGGAACAATTAAAATCTCAGTATATTAAAGAAAAAGAACAAATTCTCTGTTTTACGTGCTAAGTTTGCCTCTGGATGACTTCATAGCCTGCTACTGAAGCAGGTAAAATGACAGTGATAATACAAACCTCATTTTCCTCCCCCAAGGTATGAACTGTATTTAACTGATGTGCTTTTTTGCATTTTCTAGCATATAATTAATTGGAATCTGCACTCATGAAAATGTCTTACAGTGTATAGGTAGCAACGTGTTACTGTCAGAGAATGCTCACTAATTATCTCTATTGGACTTCCTGTTTTTAAAGTCTGTATCTAGGTAATTTTTGGGTGCTTCAGTGCGTCACATAATCATTTCCTATTGAAAAAGTAGAGCTCAAAGCATACTCTATATCACAGGTAAATCTAGCAATGGCAGGTAAACATGCGTATTTAGATTGTGCCAGCATCAACTTAGGTCAATGAAAGTTTACGTTTAAGTCTCACTTTGGCTTCTAAGGAGTTGTAGTTGCAGAACTCTGCTGATTTGACACTTCTGTTCTCTGAAAAGAAGGTTGATGCTGTAGAATAGAAAACGAAGCTCAAGAACTTAGTCCTTTTTGTGAAAAAGTGTAGAAAGGAACAGGCTGCCCAGAGAGGTTGTGGAATCTCCTTCTGTGGACGTATTCAAGAGCTGTCTGGACACCAGCCTAATTAACTTGCTCTAGAGGGCCCTGCTTGAGCAGGGAGGTTGGACCAAATGACCTCCTGTGGTCCCTTCCAACCTTACTCGTTTGGTGAAAATAAATGGTGCTTCTTGTGTTTTGTTTCACCTGAATAAAGCTACTTGTATTTTTGGCATATAATAGAGAACTGAACCCATAATGTACACAACATTAATAATTAAGACCTATGAATAGGATTACATCCAAATGATTTAAGTCTGTAGAGCAATAGAAGTCTTTAGGCACTACCCACCCAGCATGTAAGTAACCACATAGGTCAAACTTGTATGACAAATGAAATTATTTGGTATCCAACTGAGTTCATGTGAATTCTTTAAATACATCTGTATTAAGGGTAAAATTCCGTAGATATATTTAAAAAATAGGTATACAGTACATACAATGGCAAAACAAAAACACCCCACAGAACTCTGTTTATTTAATCTTGCTCCATTTCGTTCATACATATCTTTTAACCTTAAAAAATTAGATGAAGACTACTGCATAGCTCCTCATATCTTTTATGATAGTATTCTGCCTTCCAAAAGTTGCCAGAATCTTTAGATTAAGTTTTAGAATATAAAAGGAAAAGAACCATGAACCTCAGCTGTAAAGAGGAAAGAGTAGAAGCATCTTATTTTCTGGAATAATTCACAAGAAACAGATTTTAGAAAGCCACAATGAAAAACGCATCCTAGATACCTAAGAGTTGTTCTGAATAATTTTACAAATGTCACACTTCCTTGTTTTCTAGTTTAGGATTTTTTTTCTTCTCTGTTAGGCCACAGAAGCAGCTTTTGATTGCTTAATGCTACTTTATCCCAGATACTTAAAAATTTCTGTGAAATTTTCTGCTTGGAACTTCTGGGTGCTTTAGACCTTGGCTGTCAGAGTAACTTCAGTTTCTTGTGTAGTGTGGATACACTGCTGTTAAAAGTTCATTTAGCCAAGTGACCCTGAGGCTTTTTTCATTGCCTTTCATTTGGTACCATCTGCAATATCACTGACATTAATAAAGTCAATGTCCTACCTTTCTTTATTCTGACTTCCCACCTGCAGCCAAGAAGGATCATTTCAGACAATAACAGTAAATCATCTTTATTCTTGTGTTTAAATGTAAGAGATGTCTTACAGACCCCTCATTTAATTCCTTCACTGACCCCGTTCAAACATTAGAATTTATTTTGTCACATGTTAATTAGTTTTCCACAGCAAAGACAAACTAAGTATATGGTTGGAGTGTTTGTGTGGCTATTTAAAACTAATTCAGCTGTTTCAGAAGAGTGACACCATTCATTGCAATCAGAACTGGGGAATCAAAACACAATCGGATACTGAGTGTCCAAACTGTAATAAGTACTTGTTTTGTGACTCAGAGCTGCAGGCGACTGTAATGTCTGAAGACTTTTATAGTTAAAGGGTGAAATACGCTCTTCATTTCATTGGAAAAAAAAAAAAAAGACATGGAAACACATAAAGGTAAAGACCCAGCATTTGAATAATGTTGTGTTGTTAGTGAGTCATGGTGTAAACCTTTCAGCATGCTAAGATGTAAATCTGAACTTCTCTAACCAGTTTCAGAAATTTCAGACCAACTTACTCAATACCTACATTTTACCAAAACCATAAAAACTTGAAGTGTCAATTAAAAAATATGTAAAATTAACTCTGATAAATTTATTTCTTGGTGGTTACTATTTAAGCAACTATTAATATTCTTAGGGTTATTGTAGCACACTTGTTTTTCCTCAGTAGTCAGAGGGGTCAGTAACACCCAAAGATGGTGTTATTGTGAAGTACAATAACATCCAAAATATCTTCACTATTTCCTCTGCCTAGAACAGAGTGTAAATTCTTTGGGAACCAGGGATGTCTTTACATGGGTTTATTATTGCATCTCACCTGTATAGCTCAGCTATCAGAATGTTCCCTTTTAATAGATCCTTTAGCTTCTGACCTCACTGTTGTCACCTATCTGCTGACAGCTCTTTTGATTTTGCAAGAGTTGTTTTCAGAAACACAGTCATTGGTTAGTGCAAAGGAAGGAGGAAGTTCTGTGGCACTAAGAATTGTTACTAATTTTCAGTGAGCCCTTAGATCTGATTTCTATTTGCCAGAAAATTCTTTGAAATGCCTTCTCTATGTCAGCACAGTATTGAGGAAATTTTATTAAAATTCTATATAGAGATTCGTGTTTAGTCAGCTTTCTACTGTTGTTCTCTTCCCATCTGGGACATTAACACCAGAGATCTTGATTTCTTTAGATAATTTTTAGATTCACAGAACCCAAAAGCTCCCAGACCTGGAACACTACAAAATGACTGTGAAGAACCTAAACTAAACTGATGATATGGGTTTCATAGGGGTTCTTCCTCCTTTAGACAGAAGATAGGCTCTGCTTATCGAAAAAGACTTGGCTTTGCCAATCAATTAATATAAATACCTTTACCCACAGAGAAAATAAGGGACTATGGTATTCATTACCTCTGCTCTCTCTTGTTATATTAAATACCGAAGACTTTAATGGAAGTTGAAGGACAATTTTTAATACAATTAAATAACAGTGAAGTAATGATACTTTTCATTCCCATAGCTTTGAAATGTAAAGATAATTATTTTCCCAGTTCTCTGTAGAATAGGCATATATCATTAGCCTTCAAATACAGTGAAGTACAGCAAGGTTAAACATTTTTCAGAACTAGAAAAAAATAAGGAAAACCAAGAATAGCACTCTAATTTCTTGTCATCTTGTTCTGTTCTGTTTTCACAAGATCAGCCTTTATTAAGTTGTCATCTGAAGCACCTTTAACAGGTTATACCCGTGAAGAATTTAAATTAGAGGCTTCTGTAGTTTATTTAGGAGATTAACTACCAAGACAGGGGATATAAAAAGTGTTGCACTGATGATGAATTTTGTCAAGTATACACAGCTTAAAGTCCCTGTCACGGTTCTTGCTTGGATGCAAATTTCATGTGGGTTTTCTTTTCGTGGCTGGAGTGCTTACCAAAACAAACCCCAAAATCTCATTATATAGGAGAAATACCTAGGTTGTGGTACTTCTGGGTTCCCTTAAGCAGAACAAGCTTCCTGCTGTTGTAGGGAGCCTGAAATACTGGTAAGTGTCCTCTGGTAGCTTTTGCACTACAAGCCTTACATTTTTCTCAAGGCAAAGGAGAGTGATCTCTGATTCATGGCATGCAGGGACAGAGCTCTTGGCTTTTCTTTGGGCCTGTTTTTACTTGCTCATGTCTGATTATGGGGAGTTGGGCAAAACAGGGATACCCAGCATTTATGGTTTTTTATTCTTCGGTAGATCTTACCAAGATTTTGTAGACTTCAAGGTGAAATTGCTAGAAGCAAAACAGCCTCCTGGCAAAATTATATGATAAATATCCAGTTTAGGCAGCTTTACAAGAAAAATAAGTCTTACAGTGTTTTATTTTTTATTTCTATGGGAAAAAACCCCCAACCAAACAGAAAGCAGCTTTAATATTAAGCTGTATAGCCAGTATACCAAATGAGGTTCCTGAAGTGAGTAAAAAATTACAATCCTGACATTTCTGTTTAGATTTTTCTTTAGGGAGATCACATTTGGATGAGTTCAAAAGCTGTTTTCATGATTTTTTGCAATTTTCTTCTACAGCAAAATTTAGCTGTTTTCACCAGGCATCACTGCAAGTTGCCAGGAAAATGTCAGAATTCTTCTCAGTAAATCAGTTTCTACAAATTTGTCCCAGGTAGAAAAAACATTTGCAAAGAAAATGACTCTTATGACTAAAGGAAAAAAAGTAACAAATCTAATGACAGGGAAAGAAAAATAGTGTTCTTGCTAAAGGCTATTTAATTTTATCTTTGTAAATTTTTTAAGACTATTATTTATATCCTTGTAGGAAGCTCTGCTGTTTACTGATTTAATCGTTGGTAAGAAAAAATGCTTTATGACCTTCAAAATATTTCTGTGATAGATGAGGATAAAAAGGTTGCTACACTCTATGAAAGATAATTTCTTCTGTAATAAAATGTTTTTCTCCCATATTCATATTGCCTATTTTCATCTTGTAGGTCAGTGAGCTCTCTAGTCCGTGTTTAAATAAGTCTGTCCAGTTGCACCTTGAACCCTGAAAACAATTGTACAAAATCAGTTCTTCCTTCAAGCCCCAAATGCCACTAGTGAGGCACACTGCCAGAGTGGACTCCACCTTCCCATGATGTGACATATCAGAGCTACCTCCCTACAAAGCTTCATTCCTACACTGGCTCCCCAAAGCGGCAACGCTGAGGAATATTCTGATTAAATACTAAAGTAATTCAGGTAGGACTTGAAAAGAAAATCTTCTTTTAACTTATTTTTTCATGAGAGACTGTGTCATGGTGGTTCAATTTTAGGACTGTAAACAAGTAGTGCTCTTCTGGCACTGGCTCCAGATATATTAGAGTTTTGTTACCAGACTGTACATCTTACTTGCCGGAGGTCTTAACACTCTGCTGTTAGAATCCTTGGCACTGTAAGGAGAGGAATGCCTGGTACTTCAGTAAACATGTAGACCGTGCTTGAAACATCTCCAAGATCTAGTCTGAGGTTCAAAGCAAATGCTGCATTCTTAATAAAGGAATTGTGATGTTGCATTTGTATCACTTTCTGTGTTGAATAAAGCACTCTTGGGAGGATTCTTATTTTGGGAAAGAGATGTTTTAATAGATTTAGGAGAAATCTTGGTACAGACAAAGAAGAAAAGAATTACAAGCTTAGACATGGCTTGGAAAGCATGCATTCTATAAGAACACAATTTAATAAAAAAAAACAAACGGCACTTTCTATTGGGATTTGTCATATCTACATCTACCATAACAGACCTGAGTCCAGAGTGTGTTGCAAAACCTCTATTGCTGGACTGTCTTCTGTCAGAATTGATGTGGGGGTTTTCTGCAAACTTATGCAATAATCTTTCCATTTTCCATGACTGCACAAGCCCACACTCAGAACTTGCAGTTCTAGAGCTAGTCAGGCTTCTTGTCTGGGGACTTAGTGAAGGTCACTCAGGATCTGTGTGTATAAGGCACACTAAAATGTGTCACAGATGAGAAGAAGAAATATGTAGACATTTCTGTTCATTTAGAAAAGGATTGTGTCTGCAAGCATAATGCCATTAGTTTTCTTTCTGAGATGCTTTCTAAGTAGAGAAATGTCAAAAGGCAAAACCCTGAGGGAACCATTGTGGTATGATTTCTTTTATATTTAAAGATAGTGTTCAGGAGAGGCATTACACTTGTTAAAAGGGTAGGTGTTTTAATCTGAAGTGAAAAATGGAAGGCATTCTGTAAAAGACTTGAAAACAAATTCATCACTTCACACATTAGGCTATCTAGAGATGAAATTTTGGCACAGTGTTTGAGGATAAATGGCATGTCTTTTTGATCAAAGTTTTTGGAGATTAGCTGAATATTAAATATGTAAATATACTCGCCTCTAACAGGTATGTAATTGGCAAGAATGATCAAAGTATCCTCTCAAATCTCTAGAGAGATACTAAGTATGTATTTTCCCGTGTTCAGAATTTTACTTTTTTTTTTTCTTTTTACAAGGGCCTCTTCATCTGCTCTTCTTCAGGAAAAAAATTCACACTGACAAAGAAGACTTCTTTTGAAAAGCTTAAGGAGGAACATTTGCTGTGATATATTGATCCTTTGGAAGCAGCTGATAGTGGCAAAGCCCACTCCGTCACATAGGAGTCTGACAACCCTGGAAACAGGCTGGCCAAACTGCATGAATCTGATTTTTGCATTGCTTACATCCCTGTGCTAGCAGCTGTTATCATAGTATTAGCCTTCTGTAGTCCTCATGTAACCTCTTGAAACTTATATGGGCTCCATGCGCTGAGATTACCTGCCAAATATTTAAAAAAAGAATCATCATCACCTCTCTCTTTCTTTTCATTTTCCACCTGGGGAGAAAATAGCTTGATTAGTTTGGGTGATGATAGGAAGCTGGAGGAAATCCAATCATGATTTTTCAATCTGAAGGGTTTATTTCCTTTCATTTCATTCACTTCCATTCAGCTGAAGGTAATGAGGTTATGCAGGTCTGATTTCAAAGGGCACAATTTTGAAATGATGGGTTTTGCTTAGGTACATTATAGCTCTGAATTGGTGATTTTGATGAAGTTGCATAAACTAGAATATAATGCAGTTTCTTTCCCCCCTGCCCCCCAAGATATGGTGGCTCAGCAGTGAAGACACGCAGTGGTATTTTTTCTTTTTCTTTTTTCCTCTCCCCACTAAAGCATACAAGAACAGATCTGCTGAGTAGGAAGTGCTATTTTTACATAATCACTTTTCAAACCAGAGCCTCACTGTAGACATTTTGAAGACACCAAACTAAGCATTCTAGCAGTCACTTCTCCTCCAGCTGCTAAACTGCATATAAGAAGCTGTAGTGTAGGTCATTTAATAATTTAATAATAATAATAGCTGAAGTATTTCCCAATAACTGTTCTTCACATTTCTGGGGTTAACCATCCAGAAATTCCTTGCTTACATACAAACAGCTCATGATTTCCAAAAAGAAATTTTTGAAATTAAGGTATCTAAAAAATAATGTAAATGTGGTTATTTTGTTTTGAAAATTCTTTTTAATTTACTGGGATGCATTGCTCATGATTTCAAAAAAGAAGTTTTTGAAATTAAGGTATCTAAAAAATAATGTAAATGTGGTTATTTTGTTTTGAAAATTCTTTTTAATTTACTGGGATGCATTGCTATAAAATATGAGCATCTAATTTATTTTCATAATCAGCCCTTTGAGACAGAGAAATGTTATTGTTATCCTCATCATTCAGATGGGAAGTGTTTTGCTTAAAGCTGTCCAGGGCCTGCATAAAAGAGAAGGGAGATAAAACCATCTTTCATATTTCAATCTGAATTGTTCAAATGCTAATGAAATAGCAAACATGATTAAAGTGCTTGTTTACAAGTTGATGCAGAAGCGTCTCTTCCTTGACCATGCAAGTGACTTCTATCCTCTCGCCTCTTCTTTTGACTCCCTCCAGCTGCTGCCATTGACCTGCACTTTTTATTCTTTGACCAATGTTAGGGGCAACATATTTTTCCTCATGTTATTGGGGCTAAATTTCTCTTTTTTCCAGGCTTTGCCATAATCTGGGATGACTCTTAGCAACTCCCTTCTATCTATTGTTTTCAAAAAGAAAAAAAAAACCTGTTAAATGAAAGACAAAGCCACCCCAAACACATTCAGAAATCATAGATCCAATAAACATGTAGTAACCATAACTATTCAAAACATTTGTTGAAAGCCAACCTTTTGGCTAAAGGTCATTATTTTTCAGTAAGTTAATTACTGGTTCAGATGTGGATGTATACATAATCTTTCTTTATAATTTCTGCAGAAGTTTTTATTTAAATATGTCTGGCTCACATGAGGCAAATTAACCTCTTTGCATGCCAGGTGGGTTACACTGTGTTTGTGAGACACAGCTGGCATTAAAAAAAGTAAGTGTCAGCAAAAGTAGTAAGAAATACAAGCTATTTTGAAAGTTTTCTGCCACCCATTCCTTCCAACATGAAGCAGAAAAGGTTTATTTAATTCCTGAGAGCAGTCTGCCTGATTTGATAGCTCAAATTTCAGAGCACCTGCGTAAGTTTTTATAGTACCACAGCAAGGGACTGGAGGGCCCATATCCAGAAATGGGCTTTGAGCCAAGTTCTAGTTCAGTAACTTACAGGCATTGTGGGTAGAAATCACAGTGTGCTTAAACTCAAAGCACTTTTTATTTGTGTTAGAGACTTTCGCATCTCAAATACTGTCCTTATTGACCTTAGAGTTTGAATTAATATTGCCCCATAGTTTCCAGTCGATATATATTCTGCCTATCAGAACATCTGCTTTCCAGACAAATTAGCCTTTGCTTCCTAGCACAGTCCTTCCTGTTCATAGAGCAGCCTAGATGATGCTGAAAGTTGAGATCATTTTAGGCTTAGCTGGACAAGGACTTCTCTCATCTGTGACCAACAAAGTGTGTTGCTGAGTTCTGAAACAACCAGAAGGAAAATGTACAGAAAGTGTCAGTGAGTCATTTGTGTACATGCCTCTGGGCATTTATCCTTCTCTTGGAAGGGCATTTTTCCTCTGATCCACTGAAGCAGAATGAAATAATATTTTAATTTTAGGACTGGACTTACATGTAAACATTGTACTTTCAAATCTTAGAATTCTAATATAGACATTATTATAAGCTAGTAATTGACTATTCCAGTATTGAAGTAAGGAAGCAAACTCACACTGGATGAACAGGCAAGTGAGTAATGGTAGGATGAAAATCACCTTGAAAATGACCCAAAGGGCTTCTGTTATCCAGGGAATAGATATAAGTCACTGCACATCCCTGCCTTGTAAACACACAAATAATTATTACGTTATGTTTACGTTCTGACATCTAAAGTTAAGTACTCATCTGCAAACCTGAAAAGCTGGATGCTTTGTATGATATGAAGATCATTGGCTGCTCTATTCTTTACATCCTTGTGTAAAAATAAGTGTTGAGCTGAGGAAAATATTTTCCATTCTTACTGTTTGATGACTTACCCATAGTTTAGATTTTTTCTTTTCTTGCATAACAGTTTAATCAATTACCTCAATGATAATTCAGTATTTTTGTAAAAAGAAATGTGTTATTTTTACATAGTTTATTCAATAATCTTTCATTTTACTGCATTTCAGAAATAATAGATTATTCCAAACTTTGTCTGATAGGTTGAATTAAAAAAAAAAAGATTGTTTACTCACATTTCTTTCTTTTTTTAAAGAACATTCTAGAAAATTGCTAGTATGCTACACTGAAGAAGTGGCTATTAGAGTATCTGGTAACGTATAAAACATATAATTATGCATTGGTACATTAGTATGTGAACTCTCCTGTTGTATTGCTTTCCCTGAAGACCCTATTTCTACCTGAAGAACAGAAATGCAATAAAACTACGAAGTAGCAAGACATTACTTGGTAAAAAAGAGTTTGTGAGATAACCTAGTTTTGAATCTCAAGATGGACAATAAAGCTGTTTTCATGTGTGAAGCTAAGGGGTCATTACAAGTGCTGCTAAAATTATCAGACTTGGAAAAAAACCACAAACATTAAGCCAATTGCAATGAAAAGCTGCACAGAAGTATGAGAAATGCTGTTTCCTTTGTCTTTTCTTCAGTCATGTTCTTTCAGGTTTAGTGACAGCATTCATTTCACTTAATTTATAAAAAAATAGAATTTATAGGTATCAATTTAGAGGCTGTCTACATGTTAAGTCCTTTGAGATGGAAAAAATGTTCAGAATCCTTATACAAGATTGCAGACCTGTAAAATGAAAGCATATTTTTCTAATAAAATGTTTAAAGGACAAATGTACTTCCAGCTGTGCCATATTTCTGTAACTAATGATATGCAAAAGGCTAGCTCCTCAGCTGATGGAATTCAGAATTACTTGATGCTGGTAAGGCAAAATCCACATAAACACATGGCTAACTAAATAGAAAGTCTGCAGTGTGTTAGCTAAGCACTAGGAGAAATGAAACCTAAAACTATGCAATTAATAGGTGAAAAATAAACATGGTCTTAAGTTTTTCCTCGTATTCATCTGTTGTGAAGTTCATCAGTTGTAATAGTTTATTTTCTCTCTTTGTTTACAAGTGAGAACTAATTAATTTACTATTTTTTCCCAGTAAAGGAGCTACCGGAATAAAAGAGCAGTTGAGAAATACGTGATAGATGCTGTACTTGGGATACTTCAGTTTGCAGTAAGCTTTTGATTAGTAATATGAAATGTCCAATATCCTAAGAAGACTAAAGGAATCATTTCCCCCTGCTTTCGAATTGTTTCCCCATCTGCATTTTACTGAGGCATGGAATGCCCTCTGGTGGCGCACAAGCTTTATGGCAAGTTAAAGTACTGTGAAAATGGGAATTAGCAGTTGGGTGTGCAGCCTCTCTTCCGCTCTGATTTGCAGCTCAGTGACAGAGCTTTTCCAGCGATCTACAGTTGTGATAACTTTTGGCAAACGGCTGAGGTTAGCAGTGAGGCTTTATTCAGAGCTGCCTCAAAGAGCTGCAGAGCTCCTGCAGCCCTGCCGTGAGAAAGTGGTATTGCCCTTGGAATAGATAAGAATCCTGCCAGTGCTGAAGCAGTTAAAGTCAGATTGTACTCTGAATTGCTCTACCATAGGACTACAAATAAAACACGCGTCTTACCCAGAATTTAGTCCTATGTATCTTTATTGCACACACTGGACTGTATAGCAAAGAAAGAATTTTTCCTGGTAATATGCACAGGGGCCTGTCTTTAGCATTTTTTTAAAAGTTCGTCTCAACCTGGAACATAGAAGTTGAACAGTTCTCTTGCTGCCAGAGATAAGAATTTTTTAAAAATTGTTTTCTATACCTTATTAATGCTTTATATACATAATACATTTTCTTAAAATCACCTGTTGAGAATCTATATCAGTCTTTTTTTAGCACAGTTGTTGGAATCAGATGGTGTCAATATTTTCTTTACCCTAACAGGTAAACACATGGGAAGAAGAGTAATCTAGCTTGTGTTTTATGAAGATTTCAATTTTTTTTTTTTAGGAGATGAAAAGATGATTGAAAAGATGATGAATAGAGAATGGATATAGGCAATCTCTCCCTCATCTTCCCTCCCCCCCACACTCTCATCCAATCCTATTTACCCGATACTGTGTTTCTTTGAAAAACTAAGTAGAAATAGACATGGAAAAAATAAATAAAAATATATGAAGTGGTAACTGCAAATGGACTTCAAGCTGCAAGTAAAGGTACTATCTCTGGCTGTTTTATTCCTGCAGTGTTCCAAAAGACAGTAGTTTTTTTTCTCTATCTATCAAAAGGATAACAGAGACATACATGCTAGATACATGGATATTTTTTCTTGATCCAAGTTGTTAAATATGGAATTTATATATAGCTTTATAAATCTACTGGTTTTCTAATGCAGAAGTCACTTTCTTATGGCAAAGACCATCAACCTTAAAAGTTTTCGACCTTTACACCCAAGTCAAAACACTAAGTATTAGCAAGACATAGAAAGAGGAGGAAAAGAGCCCCCAACATTTGTAACTTACATGGTTCCAGCAGGGAGGAAAGCATGGATGCATGAGGCTTTTTAAAAATTCAGACATTCTGTTTTGTTCCAGCTGTATTTAAATACTACTGCTGCTGAAAGGTGTTGAGATTACTCAACATAAACTGATCTAGACATTAAAGAAATTTTTTGCCTTTGGTTAGATTGTTAGTGACAGTGTTGTGGGTTGCAAAGGGCTGATTGTGAAATCAGGCGAACAGCAATAATTCAGAAAGTTCATTTTAACATGACAGAGCTGACTGGAGGCTCATTATAAATACCAGCGCCATATAAAGAAAGGCAGAAGGGAATTGACTTCAGTGTTTTTATTCCTGGAGGTGACAGACACACACACACACAAAGTGAAAATAAACAATGAATAAATAAAAGCAACTCTTGCTTTGTAAAAGGTCAAGCTTGTTTCACTCACAATTTTGATTTAAAATTGTTTAAAAACCCCACAACATTCTGGTTACTTCAACTTTTACATCCCTTTGACTGAATACCATTCCATATATTCAGAGAACAATCTTATTTCAGATCATGACTGTTCTGTTACTGTGAGTACCCTGCTCATGTCTTTTAAAATGTCTCAAAGAAATTCCTGTGAAAACCCTATTTTGGCATTTAACCTGAGATATGTCAACTGGCTAAGAAACCTACAGTCCATTTTTAAGTGCCTGATTGTACTTCAATTTTTAAAAGTCTTAAGGTAGGTCTGCCAGAGCAGTAAGTGTAGAGATAGCTTGCCCCTTACAGCACATCTTCAGGTATTTTAGGAGAGGCACAAGTTCAGTCTGACTGCTCTGAACTGAGTTGAAAACTGCATAGCCCATAAGATGAAGACAAGACAGACAGCATACTATTTCAGAGCCAACACAAATAAGTTCTCACCACTGCATTTTCTCTACACGTGGCAACTGAATAGTTTTTCTTCTTACTTGATGCTTGCACAGTAACACTGGATGATGCTTTGTTCCTCCCAAAAGCATTCAGTGATTTTGTAATTGTATAAACATCAAGTAAAAAATGAACTGAATGATCCATCTAGCACATTCCCAAGCCATTAAGTCTGGTTATTTGTGGGGATGGAGACAGGATCTAGAACTTCCTACCGGAAAGTGTAAAACGTGTCAAGAGATGTATTTGAAGGCATTCAGTATTAACTACGGTGGGCATGAGGCCCCAGAAATCAAAGGCATGTCTTCCAGAGTTATGTGGATGCCATTTGGCATGGCAATTTGAACAGAATCTGAAAACTCAGGAAGCTACTGGGATAGCAGAACAGTGACAGATTGACTCTATGGTAAATCCCTTAGTCAAAGGCAATCCTAATAAGCCCTGTAGAGACTAACTCAGGAAAGGCTTGGGGAAACAGAAACTCATGGCACACGTTAAAGTTCAAATGAGTAATTGCCATGTGGATTCATTTTTGTGGCTTACCAGCTTCTCAGGTTTGGAGCAGAGCATTTTTTTTTTTTAAAAAAGATGGTTGCATTTATATCACATTCTGTCCCTGGATAATTTTATTGACAACAGGTATGCAGTTAAATCTGCAATTTCTCAGGCAGTACTGTATTGATTACCTTTCAGCTCATATTGTATACTCCTTAAAGATCAAATCAGCTAGAGTACATTAAGGAGTAAACTAACTTTTAATTGAGTGCCATTTTATTACACTAGGTACTTTGGATTAGTGGCACATCAGTGTGTGGATTGTGTTTGCAGCTTCCTCTATTAGTGGGCTTCCATAATAACTACAGAAAGGGAAGCTGAGGTCTTAAAAAAATCACTTTAGATAGCTATTCACTCTACAGAGAACTTCACTGACTAAAATACGATTAAGTTAATGGAGTGAGGTCAGACACTAGTGTAACAGTATATACTTGTTTAAAACAAAACAGTGTGCAAATCAAATCTGTGAAACAAAGGGAAACTAACAAGAACAAAGCACAATGTGAAACAAAATAATTACAGGTGAATTAAAAAAAAAAAAAAAAAAAAAAAAAAAAAAAAAAAAAAAAAAAGCTGTGGAAAATGCCCACAAGTAAAAATCAGACTTATCTTAAAACAGATTAGTGTCAACCAGGCCAAAAGTGACATAAAAGGAAAAACAGATATATATATATGGTGCTCTATATGGTGAGTTGTACTTTAATCACAAAATCTGAAGTGTAGGAAGACAATATTCATGTCAACGATTGATTATTTTTATTGCTATCCATATCCTACCCCTTGCCCTAGCCATGTTTGTTTTCTCTTCTTTATCTAGTCTTCCTGACCTATCTCATCTCACCTCATTTTGTGGGAAGCAATGACCTTTGCTTGCAGGGCTCCCAGTTCATCACAAGAGGAGAGGAGACACGAGAATTGCTGATACCTTAATCAAGGTATTGATCTGCAAGTGATCTGCAAGAGGATGTGTTTTGGCCAGGGTTAAACTTTCAGTTTATGTAGCATCCTCAGACCAATGCTATACTTGTGCGATACCTTTTCTACCCAGGACCTCAATAAAGGTGCCGTAAGGGTTCTCAGTCTGTCTTTCAGGACTGATGTTTCTCCTGCAGACACTAACTGTACTAGGTCCCAGCAGGTGACAGGATGGAGGAGGAAGATGAATCATTTGGATCCTGCTGCTATGGACTGATTTATCTCTGACTTATCTGTGGAACAAGTGATGTGTCCTCCCAGAGATGTAGCCAGCAGCCCCCGCTCCAGGGCGCTTCCTAACATGAGGCCTCTGCCTCCTCCACCTCCTGTGAGCATCAGCTTTGTCAACGTGCAGTCCAGCACTCCCCCAGCTGATTATTGGTAAGATGACTGAGGATGCCTTAATCTCCAGAGAATTCACTTATGCAGGTCATCATGTTGCAAATTATTTTTAGTCTCTCTTAGTCACTTCTGGGCAGACTAATCACAAAAGCACAACTGCAAAACTTATTGTTCCACTTGTGCTTCTTTGTTGTTTCTCATCTGCTTGGCTCTGTGTAAACAGCACATGCTGGTGAACATATGGCTCAGGCAGAGTGACACTAGGAGGTGGGAGAGCACCCCAGCAGAGCAAAGTGCTTGCTCCACGGGAATCATCATAGAACCACAGAATGCTTTGGGTTGGAAGGGACCTTAAAGATCATCTACTTTCAAGCCCCTTGCCACCTTCTACTAGACCAGGTTGCTCACAGCCCTATCCAGCCCTGTCTTGAATACTTCTATATGGATGGGGCATCAACAGCTTCTCTGGACAACTTGTTCCAGTGCCTCACCACCCTCACAGTAGAGAATTTCTTCCAGATAGCTCACCTAAACCTACTTCCAGTTTAAAGCTGTTGCCCCTTCTCCCATCACTCCATTGGCCTTAGAAGAAGTGCCTCTCCAGTTTTCTTGCAGACCACCTGCAGGTACTGAAAGGCCACAACCATCTCTCTGGAGCTAATTGAGCCTCAGAAGGACAAAATTCCTAACTAATTTACCAACAGCCAGAAAAAACTTTTATTTCCTTTTATATAAAATTATTTACTTTTTTGTTTGTTTGTTTTGTTAGAAAGGAAAAGTTAACAGGTAGTGCAGATAATAGCCCAGGGCTCATACCTGGCAGCATTTTTTACCCTATGCACAGGCTGGCTGACTGGCTCAGAAATTTCCTTTTGGTGACTTACGTCCTCTACAAGCTGCCCCTGGTACCCCAGCAGTCCCAATGGTCCTGTCTTGTGTTTGCTTGGAAGTTGTGCCCTGACACCCCTCTGCTCCAGCCACAGTATGTGCAAGGCGTCAGCGAACACCCACACTGGGAACCTGACAAAAATACAAGACTCACACTGATATTTTTTCAGCCCGATCAGCAGGCTGGAGACATTAGCTTCATTACAAGACCACTAGGTGGCAATTTAGTAGCCCTGTTTTAAATGTTTAATACATTTGATTTCTTTATTGCTTTAGATACAAACTTGATGAATGGCAGATTGAATAGCATTCTGGAAAACCTGTACTGGCTGTTCCTGCCAAATTTATTGAAGTCTTTCTGCTTATCACACCTCTCCCAGAGATTCATTAAATTCAGTGAATGCCTCTGAGCGCTCAGTGAACACCTCTGGCCAGGTAGCAGGAAAGGTAATTATTGATTATCGAGAAATAAGAAGTCCTTCTAGCTCTTTAATACATAGTTGGTGTTGCAGGCTGTACAGGAGTCGTGGCTGTATATGCCATGAGGGGATTGACCCTGTCCACAGCCGCAGCTGTAGGACCATGACATAACCATCTGCATGCACTGAAGGTGAATTTCTGTGGCAGCCCACCAAAGGCAACAGGAGAGCTACTGTGGCCTTTGTCTGTATCTGCCAAATGTATTTGCAGTGACCCCACAACCCCCTCACCTCCATAACCATAGATCAGAAAGATGAAGGGAACCATTTTCCTAGAAATTCAAAGTCCTTTTCCTAATAAACAACTATTGTATGGTTGTCTGAGAGGACTGGATTGGTGCAGAAAGCATTTTAAGTCTGGAAGATTCAAGACTGGCATCTAAGCAGAGAGAGAGGAGGTGAACAAGTATATGTGTGTGTGAGTGTGTACAGTTATTTTCATTGCAAATGCTACATAATTGATAGAAAAAACACTACAAGGTATATAACAATACACACACAAAAGCTACAAGAGAAATGTTCTGATTGCATACCTCTTCACCTTTGGGAGGATGTTTATTTTTTTGTCCCCTTGTTCAGTGTTGAGAGTCTTTATGAATTTTACTTAGCAGCGAAGTGATGCTGAAATAACTGATCCCAGAACTTTTGTGAAAACTATTCATAGTAGCGCCCACGGTTAATGATTCAATAAGGAGGCTTACAAAGTATTTTTCCCAGTGATCTCAAGTGACACATGCTAAGAGCGGTGAGCTTTTGATGCGCTGACATTTGTTCCTGGGAAAAAAAAAAGAGCAATAGCATATTGTAAAATTTCAGCCTTCAGATGCTAAAAATAGGAGGAAATGGAAGAAAATAATTGCTTGAAGTCAGAAACCAACATAACAATATGTAGTGCTTCTGTAGCTTCAAAGCAGGCTGACTCAGAAGCTAATGTTTTGGTGGAAAAGGTCAAGAAGAAAATGGTTTATGATTCTCAGTGGTCTTTATATTAAGTGACTCTTAGGTTTCAAATTACTGATCTGTTACCTGATGAAAAAAAATTCAACCAGTCTGTTAATAGCAGAAAATATTGCAAATGAGTGCAGCTTAAAGTTGCAGGGTGTGGGGAGGGGGGACAGAAGGGATAACATGGATGAAATGTATAGAAAGGTTTTGTGAAGAGTGCTTCAATCCAAATGAAAGATAGAACAAAGGATGCTCCCAGAAAACACAGTAAGAGGAACCAAATTGATCAATAAATAACTGCATTAATAATAGGAAGATTGATACCACTTTAGAATTTCTTTTTTTCTATGTTTCTTTTCAGCTGTGTTTTTCATTTTTAAAGGATCTGAGAAAGGGATTTTAATTTAAGGTAGGAATATCTTAGCATTAAAGAGGGTCAGCCGAAGTGGGGGCAGGGTGAGGAAGAGAAGGTAGCTGTTTCCAAACAAGCCATGAAGAAGGAAAACTCACTTCTTCTTTTATGTACAGGTTGGGAACCGCACTAATTTTTATCAATAACGAACATGAAGGTAAAAATAGGAAAAAAAAAAATCCCAGGGTTTATTGGGGTAAGAGGGTGGAGCACCTCATAAATATATAAGTATCTGGAGGGACGGTGCCAAGAGGATGGAGCCAGGCTCTTCTCAGTGATGCCAAGCAATAGGACAAGAGATGATGGGCAGAAACTGATGCGCAGAAATTTCCACCTGAATATGAGGAAGAACTTCTTTACTTTGAGAATGATCATTCAATGAAACAGATTGCCCAGACAGGTTGTGNTTGTAAAATTTCAGCCTTCAGATGCTAAAAATAGGAGGAAATGGAAGAAAATAATTGCTTGAAGTCAGAAACCAACATAACAATATGTAGTGCTTCTGTAGCTTCAAAGCAGGCTGACTCAGAAGCTAATGTTTTGGTGGAAAAGGTCAAGAAGAAAATGGTTTATGATTCTCAGTGGTCTTTATATTAAGTGACTCTTAGGTTTCAAATTACTGATCTGTTACCTGATGAAAAAAAAATCAACCAGTCTGTTAATAGCAGAAAATATTGCAAATGAGTGCAGCTTAAAGTTGCAGGGTGTGGGGAGGGGGGACAGAAGAGATAACATGGATGAAACGTATAGAAAGGTTTTGTGAAGAGTGCTTCAATCCAAATGAAAGATAGAACAAAGGATGCTCCCAGAAAACACAGTAAGAGGAACCAAATTGATCAATAAATAACTGCATTAATAATAGGAAGATTGATACCACTTCAGAATCTCTTTTTTTCTATGTTTCCTTTCAGCTGTGTTTTTCATTTTTAAAGGATCTGAGAAAGGGATTTTCATTTAAGGTAGGAATATCTTAGCATTAAAGAGGGTCAGCCAAAGTGGGGGCAGGGTGAGGAAGAGAAGGTAGCTGTTTCCAAACCAGCCATGAGGAAGGAAAACTCACTTCTTCTTTTATGTACAGGTTGGGAACCGCACTAATTTTTATCAATAACGAACATGAAGGTAAAAATAGGAAAAAAAAAAATCCCAGGGTTTATTGGGGTAAGAGGGTGGAGCACCTCATCAATATATAAGTATCTGGAGGGACGGTGGCAAGAGGATGGAGCCAGGCTCTTCTCAGTGATGCCAAGCAATAGGACAAGAGACAATGGGCAGAAACCGATGCGCAGAAATTTCCGCCTGAATATGAAGAAGAACTTCTTTACTTTGAGAATGATCATTCAATGAAACAGATTGCCCAGACAGGTTGTGGGGTCTCCCTCACCGGAGATACACAAGAACCATCTGCACACGATCCTGTGCCACGCGCTCTAGAATGAGCCTGCCTGAGCAGGAGCTTGGACCTGATGACCCACTGTGGTCACTTCCGACCTGACCCATTCTGTGATTCTGTGGATACATTTGAAACTGAAGAAGACCTTAGATTTCCCAAGTCATGGGTTTTGGTTTTTTGTATGGTTGGGTTTTTTGGTTGTTTGTTTTGTTTTTGGTTTTGGTTTTGGTTTTGGTTTTTTTGTTTTTGTTTTTGTTTTTGCTTTNACCAGCCATGAGGAAGGAAAACTCACTTCTTCTTTTATGTACAGGTTGGGAACCGCACTAATTTTTATCAATAACGAACATGAAGGTAAAAATAGGAAAAAAAAAAATCCCAGGGTTTATTGGGGTAAGAGGGTGGAGCACCTCATCAATATATAAGTATCTGGAGGGACGGTGGCAAGAGGATGGAGCCAGGCNTGTAAGAGTGGTGCTGTCGCTTTTTGTGCAGTGACTGACAAGCAGCTGCGGGTTTCGTGTTTGCTCCCAGCCCCCGGCCAGTGTTACCTGCTGGAAATCCCAGTGCCGTCAGCTGAAGGAGGGAGTTTACCAAAAGGTACAGAAGTACAAGAACGTGCTGGGATATGTTTAGATGTTTCGCTGTTGGCATTTTTCCACAAGGATTCCTTCCCTATGCTTCAGCAAGGCAGAGACTCGACCGCGGCCGCCGTGGCCAGCGCCGCGCGCCCTCTGCCGGCCACAGGCGGTACTGCAGCGGGGAGCTGAACAGGCTGCAAAGCGTCCCTCATTTGGCGCTGCTTCCTCACGCCAAGTAGCTGTTAATTACACTGGCAAAGGCTCGTATTTGAAAATTTTCTACAAAAAAACTCAATTAAAACCACAAGGAGTATTTTTTTGCCTGTTTATTTCCCATGGGCAAGCTGAGAAACTTCGTGTTCAGTCATAACTAGTAGCAGTAGGACTTTCTATATAAAAGTAGCACTTTCTCTATAAAAGTCCTAGAAAATTCTTTCAGAGAGAATTTTTCTTTCTCTCAGAGAGAAAAATTATTTTAGAATACTCTAGAGAGTATTCTAAAAATAAACATTTTCCTTAACCTTAAGAAATAGTATGGAGATTTTATTTTAATCAAATAGGTGGATTTTGATTCCTGGCAGCCGTTTCTCTTTTTATCAACAATTAAAACAATTTCATAAGACTTTATTTTTGACAAAGTAATAATTTTACAAACACTCTTTTGTTTCCCTTTAAGCCATGACAAATTAATGTACATGTGCGTTTCAACACATCTGGCTTTAAAGAACCCATTTTTTATTTTTTTTTTAAACAGGGATTACTGTGTTACTTGTTACCTATGTTAATTTTTTTCCTTTAAACCAAAACCAAATAACCAAACAATAACCTCTTCCATTCCATATCTGAAACTCATAAAAAAAATCCCTCAGATGCACTGTTATCTAAATAACATACTTAAAACCTGAACTATGAATAGAAATTAAAGGCTATAGAGTAATTTTTCCCCTCATTTTTGTGAATTATACCAGTTGTCTTCCTACTTTATAGCTGTCTTTTATCTTCCAGCAGTGACACCCCCATCTGACTTATGATCTCTCCACAGGAAGTCATTGAGTGACACAATAGAGTTAATGAATTGGTCTTTCACCTCCAAAAACCTGATCTAAATGCTAGCCTGAGATAATGAGCATGATGGAGTTCAGTAATGTCAGCAGAGTATTAACTTCTGTTTAAAGGAAGAATGAGCACTGGCAGGAAAATGGATTTTAAGAGAGATTTGGAGCAATTGCACCTGCATGCATTATGGCAACTCTAGCCTTCCTTCATTAGAGTCATATTCACATTATCCCTTTGCTATTTGAATAGAATTTGGCAGAGGTTTGTTTGCAGAGTGTATAATTTCTCAGGGATCTTTCTAGATATTTAAGTTCCCTACCATTCTAATATCTGAGCACTACACCTTCAGTACCTGGTGGTTCAGTGTCAGGATACATCCACACAGAGAATCAGAGAGGACAACTTAGCCAGTCAAGGGTAACATATTTTATCACAGACCTACATAATGGCAATATATTTCAGGGGAAAAAAAACCAAAAAACACTACCATCTAGGAAGCATTGGGTTAACTGCAGAAGTCAGCAGGACTGACAGAGTGTCTTTCCATCACAAAAAGGCCAAATTCAGCGTATGTCACTGAGGATCTCTATCCCTGCTGTAGGTGGATTTATTGGGATGTCCTGGAGGCCTTCAGAGGTAACTGTACAGAGCATCTACAGAGGTAACCCCTTTGCACATTTTTGGAGAGATCTGAAAGAGGTCAGCAACAAACTTCCAAGCGCTTTGTCATTCACAGACATATTGCAAACTGTCAAACCATTTGGCCAAAGACAAAAAAAGTCTTCGAGTTTGTTGGCATATTTGCACCATCTTTCTTTTTGTTGTTTAGTACAAGTCTCACCTGCACTCTCAAAAGGTCTCAGTCTGAAATGGGAAGCATCTTCCTTGTTTCTCCCAAATGCTTGACAGGTTTGTAGTTCTGCTAGTCCAGTGATGTCATTACATATCTTAAGGCTACTTCAGAAAGTATGATAACTGATATAAAAAGATTCATGTGACCATACCAAGTGCCTCCACCCACTTCCAAGCTTCCACAGGCTCTTCAAAACAATGAGGATGTTCTAGGTGTCTTGTCAGCTAAGACAGTATTTCTCCGGAAAGCAGCAGCACAGCGATAGTTTCAGAAAGAGCAGCTGGCTTCCAGTGAGCAATAGGGAGGCTGCTACTCCCTGGCTACATCAAAAAGTCAAACAAAAGAAGAAAATCCCAAGCAGAAAACCACAGAACTCACCATCAGGAAAAATAAGTCCAAAACAAGTAAAACCTTAACACAACAGCAATAGCAGCAGCTATCCCTTCCCCACGTTTATTCCCACTGAATTTCTTTCCTTGTATATGTCCTGTGTCTTTGGGAGAGAGATGGTGATCGTCCTGACTGCTCCTCAAAACTATAAGGGAGAACAAGATTCTCAGAGTAGCTGTGCTGTTGCCCTAACTGATTTATTTCCCTCACACAACAAAATTCAAGCTTTTACCTCAAAGAACCAACAGCAACAACAGCAAAACAAAACCAAAACCAGCCAAACCCCACCAAACATCCAAACCCCAACCCGACCTAATCCAGACCAAACCAAAAAAAAAAAAGCATAAATCAAGTATTTGCAAACTAACCACTGAATTTTTTCAAGGCAATAGAACCCTGAATAACCAAAGGAAACAAGAATTTTAGAATAGTGAAATAGTTGGTCATGTGTACACTGAAAACACCGTCTTTACCTCTCAGCCGAATAAGCTGTACTTTTTTCTGAGTGGCAGCATCCGAGTAGCTTGTTCCCTGCACAGTCTTTGGCTCCTCACAGTCTTATACAGACTGACATTTACGGAATCACCAGTTCTGTATCTCTCTGACTTTAGGCTTCCAATCCCAGCAAAACAGCAGACTGTAAACAGTTTACAGGCTGGTGTTCTGTTAGTTTAACCATCTTTTTTACTTTCTTCTTGGTTTTATGATTGCTTTGGGTTGTTTGTTTTTCCTTCACAGCTTTTGATTCACCCCTAATTACAGTCCATAAACAGCTTTAATATAGCTTTGTCCTCCTCTTGTGCTCTCCTGCCTTCCCCTCCGCAGCTGCCTGCAATTCCCACCAAAAGGCTGCTTCAGACCCTCACTGTTCACGTGTTTATATCCAAGTTTGTCTGAGCCCAGACTCTGCCTGTCTCTGATCAAAGGTTAAATTTAAACTTGAGCAGATGTTTGTCCCCAGAGTTTACACAGTTTATATATTTAGAAGACAAATGTTCTCTTGGCTTTTGTTATTCTGTATTAAACAAGCCAAATTCTCTTTGGGTATGACCGACAGGGAGCAGGCAGTGGTGTTTGGGCTCAGTCGGTGCCAGGAGCCAGCTGAACCGCAGCAAACCTGCGCCTGAAGCCAGGCAGCTCTGTGTGTGTGGATACCTGCTCAGTGCTACACTTACAGTATTTAGTCCTGCCCCTCAGGGCTTGTTTCAGCAGCCCACATCCACCAGGCATATTATATTCGGTCCTGGATGGCTCTGCTTTGGTCAGAATAGAGGTGGAGAAAATGCAACAGGATGTGTGAAGCTGGACCTCAGTCTCTTCTCAGACACGGTCCCCAGTCACACAGTTTAAAAAGAACTTTTCTCAAACATACCTGTTAAACAGATAAGCTGTCTTCTATTCATGGAATATTGTTCTTACGACCATGTCCTTACACCTGGTAAAGCTGAGCTGGTTTCCAATAGGTTTGAAGGGTTTTTTTTGGGTTTGGGGTTTTTTTTTTGGCTGAGGGGCTGTAGGACTTGGTGTAGATGACTTGCCCTGGTGGTATGAGCTAGGACTTTCTCCAGATGGCATGAACAGAGCACTCAGCAGGGCACTGGTGTGTCAAAATGCTGAGTAGGCACCACGGACATGCTGAATGAGGCACATAGGGAATGTCCCATGCACCAGGGACTTGGTATCCTGTGTGGGACATGCAGACATGCAAGCTTCAAGACCTGCAGAGCCTGACATGAGCACAGCCCAGGAATCACTGCTTTAGAGTGCACATGTGTGGGGGAGAGGAGGAATGTAATGACACTTGGAAAGGTGTTATCTTCGCTTCTTCTGCCTGCTTATTCACTCCATTTGTTCTGTGGTCCAGCTGAGAAGGAATCTCTTAGATGTACCAGTACATGTCATGGCACATTTGCTCAGCTACATTAAACTTTGTTGTAATTTTGCATCATCTTAGATGTCTTCTTTAATTATTTTTTCTTCCTTGTTTTTTTTTTTTTATTTTAGCTCTAAACGTGCATTATGATAAGATTTAGAGGACTGTTAGGATATATGGGGAGTATATCGGTATATCAGAAGTTTGTCAGGTAATTTCTTTCAAAAGTGCGGCAGGTCAGTGGAAAGGAAGTCTCTCTGCCCTGTCCTAGCTTCACACACTGGGTCTTCCTCTGCCTTCTGGAGTTGCCACCTTCCCCAGAAATTCATGGACATGATCAGAGAAGGGAGGATCCACAACTGAAGAACAGGACAGACAGGAGGATAAGTGGAAGATCCAGCAAGGAAATAGCACAGCAAACATGGGTGGGTGGCTCCTGAAGAGAACAACATCAAAATCACAGCCAAAACATAAGATGAGCTAAAAAAATTGCCCTTCCCTAAGGTTTGAAGGAAGGCAGTGTGGGCACTTGGAAAGTCACTGAGTTATGAGTTTGAAACCTAGATTGGACGTGAAGGCTGGCTCTGCTGTGATGCTTGGGACTGGAACACTCTCAAATTATCTTCTGTCCTTCCTTTTCGTTTTTAATTTCGTCAGATTTAAAAGTATGCTCTTCTAGTGTCTGTTCAGAAATAAACTGGCATATATATGTATATATATATATGTATATATGTATGTGTATACACACACAAACACACACACACATATATAGATATATATATATATATGTATGTATATATAACCCCTTTATTATTCTGAGAGTGGTTACTTCCAAGAAAGAGATTTATACAGGTCTACCTTATGTTGTGGCATAATCAGGATGAGCATCTAAACAGTTCCGAAATACATATCCAGTCCTTCTCGGTGGCAGTCACTGCAGCCTTTCAGTGTGCTACAGAAGGAGGGAAGAGGTTCAGGTTCTGCAGCTTCATCCTGCTGCTTGTTTTGCTGAAGTCAGTTGACTGTAGAAACTGAGCAGACAACTTAGAGACTTAGAGTGGACTTTTTTATGCCTTACTTCTATCTGAGCATTGTGTATTCACAACTGGATTTCAAAATGTTGCTGTCCAGGGTGTCTCATATCTGGATCTACTCAGAACAAAATAAGAAATGGCAGAGCCACATTTTACATGGTGCTGTGGTCAGGTTAATAAATCTTGCAAGCTTTCCAAATAGTATGTTGCCTCCTCAAGCACAATGTCATCTTAAATATTGTTATGTAGCTTCTGCATCTTCAAAGATTTGCATCCAGTCAGTCGAAAACATGCAAAGACCAGGCTCATTTTCATCTGCAAAATACCAAGTAATGTACCCTAAAAGAATTTGTATTTGTGCCAAAAATATGTACACAGAAATAGTAATTATATTTCCAAGCTTTAGGTTTGTTTTTCAGCAAGCTAATAAAAATGGCTTTGTTTTAAAATCAGCAACCATGTTTATAAAAAGGTATGATACACCAGAAACACATTAAAATAACCTTATAGGAATACACAGCATGTCTCTGGTAATAATACTAACAGTGTGCTTTGTACTCATAACTTCATTTGCATGACGGGCTAGCAGAGTTCTGCTTCTTTTGATCATATTCATGGTGGAAAATTGTAGTGTTCTCTTGACAGACTGAGATTTCAGGTACTCTGATCAGTATTTTAATGACCAGTGTAAACAAATCCTATGTTTTTAGCTGGCAGTGAAATGGCTCTGAAGCTGTAAAGCAGGAATGAAATATAGGCTATGTTTATAAGATGTTGAGGGTAGAAATAAGAGCAAGGCAAGCAGTGATTTTGAAGCATTAGTAGAGTGTTTCCTATAATTCAAATTCAACCACAAACCACAGGAAAATGTATTTTTAAACTTTCTTAAGAAGTGTAGTGTGCGCTGTTCCTTAGGGGAGGAAATCTGGCTCAAATCTGGCTCAGCAGTGCTGCCAGGTAGCAAAGGGCTCCCAACAACCCAGCATTTAACCAAGAGACAGCCATGAAGGGATAGGTGGCTACACTTCCTGATGTAAGAAAGCTACTTTTTGTTACTTGAAAGCACTTTCCACATTTTTTCACAGGTTCAGATAGAAACCTACCCAGAGTTTTCTGTCCCAGGATTAGTTTCCATTTTTATGACATTGAAGAACTCCATAATTCAGGTGGAGAAACAGAAAATAGCTGTGAGGAGTCCAGAGATTTCAGTTCAGCCTCATTCACATGAAAATTATTTGGAATTCCTGGAAAATGCAGGGCAATTATTTTGCCAGTTTTCAGACCTAACCAAACTGCAGAGACCTCAAGGTGCTCACTCCAGTCCTAGAGCACAGAGTTTAGCTAATAGTGCCAGTGATGATTTTTAAGCAAACTCTCCTTGCTCAAAATAGGCATATCCATGTTTTCAGGATCTGAGAGGCAGGTTGCAGTGAAGACAGGGTAAGAACAAGAATGGTCTCCCATAATGAGCGGAAAACCTGTGCTGATCTCCAGAATGATAAAATAGAGAAGAACCTCCTGAGCTACTGGCGGGGGAAAACAGAAGCTTCTGCCTCTTCAGTTTACTGAATTAGAGACAGGGAAATAGTTTGGATTTGGTATTACCTAATGTTGGTGTTGTCATACTGCAACATGCATGTACTCTGGAGTTTCTAGTATCATTGTGGCCTTCAGAAAGGTGAAATAAAGATTTAATATAATAAGTTTACTAGATGATCTACTGGCAGTGCTAATTTTCAATGGACAAAAAGGAAGTTTTCAATTCTTTCTAAATTTAGGGACACAATAGATCTGAAATAAAGACTGCTAGTAATTCTGTGGTGCAGGTTTTGAACTTTGCAGTTGCATAGTTTGCTATTTTTAATTTACATTCAAGTCATTTGGATTCAATTTTGAGGACAGAAAACAGATTAGAAATCCACAGTGTGGTTTCAAAAGCTTCTTTGAAGTGAAATTAGACTCATGGTTACTGCTACTGGTTTTGTCGCTCAAACTGTCTGATGAGTTCCTTAAGTAGGTTAAATTGAAAATAATTTCTTAAAACACAGTTCTCCCTGGAACACCTATAAAAACAAAACAGATGAAATAAGAGGGAAAAATAATACTAAAGAATCTAATTATACTTCATAAGATAGAAAGTTATGGAAACTGTCTTAATAATGTCTTTTCCAGTTTTTGAGAAAGGAGAAAACATTGAAACCCAAATAATTTCTATTACAACTTCAGGATTTGGGGCTAGTGTTGAGGGGGAAAAAAATTTAGGTTTTGAAAACTTGGAGAAAAAAGATATGTCTTATTTCTGAAAATAAACAAAGGCTGCTAACAATGCTGTGTGTTGTAGAACAACAGCAAGCTGTAGGACATTTTGTGAAAGAGAACAGTGTAACATGATGCTTGTATGTCATATCGGTACTGGTCCCCTGTCTGAAAGCTCATGGCCCACTGGCACCTCGGCCCAGGAAGGAACAGCACCATTAACTGCAGAATAACTTCATTTCAAATAAAATTCCATTTGGTGGAACTGCTTAATTCTGACCCTGCTCCGTAAAAGCAAAACACATAAATATACATTTTAACTTGAGTAGTCAACTTCTTCCTTACCTCCTTCACATGAAAAAACTTACTACTCTGCTGTCGCATGAATCAATTTTGTCACCCTATATTTTTCATTACTGGAAAAACAAAATTAAAGTCCTTGTCTAAGACTTCCTTGTCTTCACTGCAGGCTTCTCAATATAGAGAAAACCTTAGTCTCCAGGTATGTGTGCTCACAGCAAGTAAAAAATTCCAGAACAATGCTTTTAATCAGAATTTAGCAACCACATTTGGATGGTTTCCTGCTTTACAACACTTGGTAAGGAACTAAATCAGATGGCTGAGTGAGTGACTTTGAATGTCTGTCACACATCAGAAGGGGGACATGGAATAAGAGCAAGCTCAGGAAAAGTGGTTTGTTCCGGTGCCATTTTCTAGGTATTGCAAAGGGCTTGTTTATATAGCCCAGAGGCAAGTGGGAAATACCCCAGCTGGCAGGGACTGTTCCTTCATAGGCAGAACTAACAACTAGCAGAATTGTTGTGATCAACTACATAGGAAAAACCCTGAAAATGAAGGTGAATATTTGTATAGATCCATACACACATTCCATTTACTTTTTTTTTTTCTTTTCTTTAATATTGTTTATTTGAGTGCATGCCATATGGACATTTGACTGTTTCCTCCTAACGGTATATATATGCTGCTTGTGATCATTACCCTGGAACAGGAAAATTGGAACTTAGAAAGGATTTTGTTAATAAGCCTTTCCTAAATGACACTTTTACAGTCCACCTCTCAAAGGAGTACAGTGCCAACTTTGTTGTGAGGCAGATGGTAGTGAAAAAGGTGGATGTGACTCTGATCATTTAGCAGGGAAATTAATTTATGTGGTACTAACCAGCCTCCAAATTGGGTTTATTGGCTCATTACGGTTTCTCCAAAACGCCAAAGCTTTATGTTTTAAAGAAGCTGAAGGTTATTTTCAGGATATTTGAGAGAAAGGGAGAAAGAAAGAGAAAGAGAGAGAGAGAGGAGAAAATTGACTGAATGACGAGGATCTGTATTAAAGATAAGATGACAACTTTAATGCAAATTTCAATGAAGGACTTTGCAGATCAGCCAAAGAATGTTGAAGAAATTCTCCTGTCTAGTAGTGAAATGCATCTTTATCCACCTTTCACTGCTGTAGTGTGAATGTTCTTAGATTATTAGCATTGTGCTTTTGGCATGGATACACCTTCACTGCACAGAGTAGATGAAATGCACCATGGTCTAGCATTACAACATATAGATATTACCCTATACTTTTAGTAAAAAAAATGTGGATGTCCTTATATCAGAAAAACTCTGTGTCTATTTAGTATACTAAAGTGAGTAAATTCAGGATAAAACTTGGATAGCAAAATGGAGATCATGCTTGTGTTTCAGAATTTTATGTCAGATGAGTAATCCTTGTATTATCCCTGCTTGTGGTATGCTATGGCCCACCATTATTCTAAGGATAATTAGAAGCATTTAGTACCAGCCTGAAGAAACAATAGTGTTCCTAGATCTGGTGCTTTAAACTTTACTGCTTCACTTCCTTCAAAATAATTATTTGTGCATGTAAATGACCTACTCTGAAAAGGATTTATGTGTAATGCATTACAGTATTCACCCTGATGAGATTTGTAAAAATTCCTTAAAATTTAGTCCTGAAGTTTTATTAGGATGCTGTAGTCAACTGTTATCTTTAATAATTTTTTTGACATTTCATGGAATATGCTACAACTGCAAGACTAATAAAATGCTAGTGTGTGACTTGGTTTTAGACATCTTTCCTTACGCTCATGTTGGGAGGGACCTAAAAGATCATCCAGTTGCAATCCCCTACTATGGACAGGGACACCTTTCACTAGACCAGAGACTATTCCCAGTTTGAATCCATTACCCCTTGTCCTTTCACCACATGCTCTTGTAAATAGTCTCTCTCCATCTTTCTTGTAGGCTCTCTTCAGACACTGGAAGGCCGCAATTAGGTTGCTCTGAAGCCTTCTCTTCTCCAGGCCAAATAATCCCAATTCTCTCAGCCTTTCCTCATCAGAGAGGTGCTCCATCCCCCTAATCATCTTGGTGGCCCTCCTCAGCACTTGCTGCAACAGGTCCATGTCCTTCCTGTGCTGGGCACCCCAGAGCTGGATGCAGCACTGCAGGTGGGGTCTCACCAGAGCTTAGTTTGTGTTTAACTCAGTAGAAATTATTTAATTAGTATAAAATTATTTCCAATGGATTTTTTCAAGAACAAGTGGTATTTTAGTCTTTCTATTTTTATCACAGTCATTTTTTTCTAACTGCACGGAGCGTAGACTTTAAAAATATAAGCAGTTTGTATCCAGGCATACCTGCACAGAAGCACAAGTCATGATGTGGGTAATACTCCCAGATTAGGATAACTCCTTCATATCTGTTGGATGGGCTTTCTATAGATCCTACGCTACAACCTGAGATTTGCAGGATGCACATGATTGTGCTTTCCACTTGAAACGGGGGCGCTCTTATGGTTGCCTTGTTTTCGTTCTGTGAGCTTGTATTTATCATCAGAAAAAGAATCACAGAAAATTTTCGAAAGGAACAAGATGTTGAGAGCCAGAAGCTTGGGGGGGGTTGTGGCTTTTGAAGTTTGAAGGAAGGGCTACTTATATTGTCGGGCAACTTGAGGTTCCTTTTCAGATAATAAACAAAAATTTCTGATGCTTTTTGAAAGTGGGAATGTTGCATAGAGGCTTATATCTGTCTTCTACTGCATTTCAATCCTGTACTAATACTAATTTTCTCCAGAACAGATTGTCTGTAATTAGCTGAAATAAATACCTGCTATGGAGTTTAAGATATCCTCCAGAAAGACTTGGCTAGAATGAAGGCTTTCCAAATCCCAAATTGAGATTTGAAATAGTCCTCCCTAATCATGGGGATATTTATATTTGACAGCTCAACCTTGTTTGACATAGAAGTTTTCAAGACGTATGCTTCTAGTCCACAGAAGTAAATTAAGTTTGTCTCCACCTCATCCTGTTTTTGCCAGTCTGATTGGGTTTCTCATAAAGTCTCACACGTGGGATGCACAAAACCAGCTGTAGTCACTTTATGTAGCAAATGGGAGGATGTGGTAAAAGCTGTACCAAGGTCAGAGTTCAGAGCATCTGTGTAGGCGCACACTCTCTTTGCAGAGAACGATCCCCTCCCATGGTGTTACAAACAAAAATGATTTTTCCTCCAGTTCTGCTACAGTTAGCAGGTGTGGATCAAAGTGGTTGAGGTGATCAAGATAAATTGGATTCATAAGTACAACAATTTCCTCCCTGCTGGTTAGGCTTTCCTTTCAATTACAGCCTAATCCTTCCATAATTTATGCCGAAGACTCTCTACCTGTTCCAGTTGCCTGACTTCTTCCAAGCATCAATACGGTTGTAAACTTTTAAAGGGCAATTAGATAAAAGAATTACATATAAAGCCTGATGAAGTGAAATGGAGCAAGAAAAGAGAAGGGCTTCTTATCAAATGGTTTTCAATAGCACTATTGGAGTGTGGAGTAGCTGCCTGTGAAAAGCTGTAGCAGTCCAGTTATCTGAATAAAATGCAGTTGTGGTGTAGAAGAGCTGCATGAGCCCCTCTTGCAGCTTCACACTTCTCCCCTCCTTGCCTGTAATTAAAGGCTGACTTTGAATGCTAAGATCTGAGTCAAAAAAAATGCTGAGGTTGAATCTTGAGGAGCCCAGTAACAAGCAACCAAAACACAGCAGATAATAGTTCACACTTTACGGTAGAAAAATGTGGATGAAAGGCCCTGTTCCATGAAATGACATAGGTTTTCTGCTTCCTCTAAATCTGTGGTAGTTGCAAGTGTTCACTGCCAACAAAAGATAAATGGGTCTATGATATCAGGCTCAGAGTTTCCCATGGGAACATTTTGTGGGATGATATAATTGATATGACACCGAGTGTGACCCCTCTGGACCAAAAAGTTTACGCGCTCCTTCCAGATTTAATTCCTTTTGTATTCAAATGCTGATCTCCACCTGCAATACTATATTCTCATCTGATGATAAAAACAAAAAAAAAAAAAGAAAAAGAAAGAAACCAAATAAATACTTTAAATGGCTTTTAAAAATCCCATACACCATATTTTTGATGATTGTAGTTTTAATAGATTATCTGTTAGTTGAACAACTGTAGCATTTCATAAAGCCCCGATCACACTTTTCCAAGTCATCTAGTAGACATTGCCACTCCAGGTTTTAAGTGACTATTTGAAGCATATCAAAGACAGATTTTCAGAAAATGGCAATGTTTTATCTAGAAAGACTGAAAGGCTGAGAGAGTTTGAATTGTTCAGCCTGGAGAAGCAAAGGCTTCAGAGTGTCATAACTGAGGCCTCCCAGGATCTAAAGGGAGCCACAAGAACGATGGAGAGAGGTGATTTACAAGAGAATGTGGTGACAGGACAAGGGGCAACGGCTCCAAATTAAAAGAGGGTTTGTTCAGATTAGATATTAGGGAGAAATTCTTTACTGTTAGGGCGATGAGGCACTGGAACAGGTTGCACAGAGAAGCTGTCAATGCCATGGGGGTAATAACTAGATTATCTTTAAGGTCTTTTCCAACTCAAGCCATTCTAGGATTCTCTGAAGTCAGATATGTTTCTCCTCATGCTTCACAGAGTTCCAGATCTAGGTGTGCAAACATGTGAGGAAGACATGCAGAATGATATGAGTACCTTGCTCATGCTGTGGGGATCCCCGTGCAACACATTAGAGCAGTTCTCTGTAGGGCCATCCTGTGCCATCACTGGTGATATGCTAGAGCTTGTAGGATTTATCAGAATATCTAATTTCCACTGCTTTAAGCCCAGTTTCTGAAGTGCCTTTGAATTGCCTTAGCACTAGAGTCTGTCACAAGACATGTTCCGGGAAGATTATGTGGTTCAGGACATCACATGATTTGAACTTGGTCCTTGTGCAGGTGCCGTGCTTCAGTAACATCTGTCAGTCTACCCCTGAAGATAAAGTGTCGGCTGCTGCGGGAACCACACACCAAAGTAGCTCTGCAGGACCCTACCCAGTGTCCTGAAGTGCTGGCGGTGGGCCAGCACAAAAGAGCTCGGCTGGCACTGTGCATTTCCTTCCCCATAAATTCTTGGGGATCTCTACTCTTCCTGGTATCCTGCTGTACTAACAGTCTGTGGTTCCTTGTGCTTTTAAGCAATATTCACATTAGCTCTTCCCCCATCTGATTATTGCTTGTGCCCTAGTACTAAATCACAGAGTTTGCAATAGTAGCTCTGAAGTTAATTTTGCTTCTTTAAGCCCAGAAAGACTATTAACCATGTTTTTTCATTGTTGGGGACACACACTATCAAAATCCTTAAACCTGAGTATTTATTTACCTGGTATATAAGGTTGACTGTTTGCTGACATTAGGAAAGACATGGGAGTCCATTTGTTAGTAAGGGTTTTTTGTATGTATCCTGGCTTCATAAATTCTTGACTATCAATCACCCATTGTCTTGGTTCATTACACAAACCATTTCTTAAGGCTCACCACAGCAGGAATTGTTTTCATTTTTGTTCTGCTAATGGAACCTGATTTGGAAAAACTCAGTGGAAGTCATTTAAGGAGCCTTAGCTTCAAATGAAAAATATGAAACAATTTATTTCCCTGTGGGGAAAAATGTGGTTTGCAGAAAGAAAAAGGCAGCGAAAGAAAGAAATTGAGATAGGTATAGAACTCACAAGTCAGTCCAGAGTGTGAGAGCCTAAAACACTGCAGGAGTAATCCAGGTAATGAACCAACAGTCTGAGAAACCCACAGGGAGTTTCCAAAACATTTTGTCTTTGAAGAAGATAAAAATAATTTCCACAAGAATTATATTCATAGGCTTATAACCAACACAAAGATCATATACTATGCTTTCAGCCAACTGTTCCTCTAGTGTTTCTGAATAGAGTTTGGTAAAGCCCTTCTCTCAGATAAAGGACATTGTTGTGCAGCTAATACAGCAGAAATATCCTTGTTTCAAGTCCTGTTGTCACCACCCTAAAAAGGATTGCTCTCTATTTTTGATAAACAGCAGTATATCCAGGTGACAACACCACTACAATGTTTGGTTCCACTCAGAGTTGAGCTTGATAAATAATTCATGACACTTCTCAAAAAATTTAATATCAATAATAAAACTTTTCTGTGTTAATAAATTTCCCAAAAAAACTTCTGTGAGGTTTTTTCACATTATTTTTGGTAAATATTCCTTAGAATATGGGGAGCAGAAGAACCACAATGCTCACTATTTGCAATTCACTTTATGAGTAGCATTTGTTTTTAGGTTCATGGATATTCAGCACTGTAGTATCAAAACTCCTTGCAAATTTTTCCTTTCAGTGATTAAGTCTCAGGAAAATAAGTCAGGAAAACATCACAATTCTAAGGTGGTTAAATGGTTGCATTATTACCAATGAAAACAAAGTACAGCATTTGGTATAACTAGGTTGTCAAGTGCTTAATCCATTATTCTTGGGAATTCTGTGAATTACTATGCTTTTTGAAAAAAAAAAAAAATATGGAAGCACTGAAAATAGCATGTAGTGTAGCCAGAACTTAAAAACTGAACAGGCAGGCCAGACAAAACTGGTGGTAAAAGCAAAACAATGAGCACTGAAATATTTGAATCCTTCTCCTAAAGGGGTGAGAAGAAGATCTTATAAAACTCTCAATCCAGACCCTCTGCACTGCTTTCTGGTCAATGTATAAGACCAAGCAGGAATTTTTCCACGCTCAGAAACATTGGAATTTCTCCAAGTCCAGCCCCACCTCTTGACTGACAAATCTGACACTGAACTTCCTTGGTGAGGGCCGCCTTGCAGCTCTTCATAGTGGCAAGGTCCTTCAGAGGTTTCTTTGGACCATGACACTCCTAACAACTCCCCAGCCACCAAGTTTCTGCATTCAGCAAAATCCAGATGGATTCAGAGTTGAGGGTACAAGATAATTAACCTTGAAATCTGTTTCCATCCTCTTATTTTGAAGTCTCATATTCAAAACTGTCGGAAAGCACAGGTAGAAATACTGCTTAAAACATGAGCAAATACTTTCTGTTGCTTAATGCAACCAAGGTCATTCACTCTGGAGTACCTGCTGTAGCTGTGGAAAGATGTGTTGCCTAAGGGTTTGAACTGAAGGAGAAAGAGTTTGCAAAACTCAGTTATACTGATATTAATAGAATACAGCCAGATGGTACAGTCATCAATAATCTAAAAATATCCCTAGTGCACAGTCAAAAGCAAAGTAGCATGAAAATTAAAGTAAAAAAATTGCACTCACCAATAATGTCCTAAAAAACCTTTAATGGCAGCTCACCCTATGTTTGCTGAAAGGTCAATGCATAGACACAGTGAAAGTCTTTGGCTGTGAGAACTCATTGAAAGAGAATCTTATCCATGATCTACCTGGCTGATTTAATGTTGTGCTCTTAAGCAAGTGAGTTAGAATAAATACTTTAACAGCTGCTTTAAATGACACCAAATTTTTGTTAAAAACATGCACTCATCCTTCTGTATACCTGGCCAACTAATGAGTCAAAATTCCTGTGACAAGCCTGATTCATCTCTCCTGTGTGGGTTTTGATATTGTTTCTAAACCCTTCTGCAGAAAAGGCAAAAATTTACCATTCTGGTATGGTCCTATTTATGCAGCTATTGACAACTGTCTTAAGATAGAGTGGTAATCAAAATAATTCTCATCAAAATCAGAATATATGTATTTATGTTTATATGTAAAGCTATGAGAGTACCATAACTAATATATATATATATATTTGATAGTTGCTTAAGTTATATATATATATATATGCATACATATACATGTATTTGTGAGCAGTGATCCACTCTGCCATCTGCATAAAAATAGTTCTAGACCTCAGCTGCTACATTTTTGCATTACTGTGAACCTCTCCATCTAAGACTGGGGTTGATCGCTGAATTAAAGAAAGTAAAAGAAGCACTAAGCAATAAGCACTACACTAACTTCAATGTTTATTTAAATGCTAATAAGATATTTAATATTTTTATAGAAATTTATGAGGAAGTAGTCCACATTTAAGTCTTAGCAACTAGTTCATGCAAGCTTTAAACTCAACAATATTAACCAAGGAGAAAAAAATACACACATGCATATTTTTTAAAACCCTTACCTGGGCATAACCTAGAGTTTTGATTTTCTCTAGGCCCAGGGGAGGAAACGCCACCAAAAAATAAATCAATTTTTATTCTTCTAATCCCCAAAGAAAAAGGCTGATACAGTATATTTTTATTTTGTGCACATAAGCTATTTCTCACTAACTCAGTCTTTTTATAGTACATGTCAAAATGCAAGTAGGATGGGTTTTGCTGGTGTTTTTCTTTCCCCCACAGGTATTCCCTAACAATGGATTTGGGAGCCTTTGTTCTATGCAAAGTCAAAAATCTCCCATATGCCTTCACAGATCTACATGCACAGACTCTGGAAAGAAAGAGGACATGGAATTTCTCAGGGCATGTCAGCTTTTATGAAACTGAGCATCTCTTCAGTAACAAGAGAAGCAAATGGAAAGAGACATGGCAGGAGATTATACTTGTCAAGTGGAAGAAATAGCACAACTGCCTGCCACAAAGCCACCTCAGCCCCACGACTGCCTGTATGGCTCAGAGAGATAACTCCAACCAACAGTGCTTGAAATGGTGATGTACAGGAAAGACTTGATAAATCTTCAGAGCAGGGGAAGATCTAAAGAATTTTTCCTTGGTTTTGGTGTGGGATTTTGTTTGTTTGTTTGTTTGTTTCGTTGTTTTTTTGTTTTGTTTTGTTTTGTTTTTTTCTTTTTTTTTTTTTTTTTTTTGTTTTTGTGTTTTTGGGGTTTTTTTGGGTTTTTTTTTGGGGTTTTTTTCCCTTTGTTTGGTTTTTGTTTTTGTCTTTCCCTCCATGTTCTGTTCTGGCAACCTTCTCACAGATTTCCCTTTTCCAAAGTAGCTCTGGGCTGGGTTGCTGAGACCATGTGGCCTTGCTTTGTTAGTGGTGACTTTTCTAAAGCATTGAAAAAAATTATTTTAGGGGGTGCAGACACCATAAAAATGGGAAGTGAGATGGAGGTTGGGATGTAAAGTTTTGTTTGTACTAGAGATGGCACTACATGTAGAATACTCCCATATGTGACCATAGGAGACACACAAATTATTAAAGAAAAAAGTCCGTTATTAAAATGTTTGAGACCTGCTGAGAAGAAAAGCTTTTGAAGGAAATGAGTAGATATACAAAGGCTACTTTTGCTCAAGAGAGCAAGCAACTAAGACAAGGTATTCTGCTCAGCCTCTTGTCTCACTACAGGTGAATATTATGGAAATGCAGCAACATCAGAAACATGTGTAAGAATGAGATTAGTGCTGAATTTTCATTGGTGTAACCAACACTTGAATCTAGCCCAGTTTATACAGTTCTATCCAGATCTTCAAGAGTTGCTTCTTGGAATGATACTCATTTCTTTTCCTCAAAGCTATTCACTCCTTGAACCATTTCAGAGTAGCAAGGAACACCCCTGAATCACACTGAAAGACTAGCAACAACTGAAACGAAGGTAAAACACATAATTTTTATAAACCCTTATTTTTTTTTAGGCAAAAACAAGACTAGAGGTGTTGCAACTATTCTTACAGTACAATACTTCAGCAGTTATAAAACAAACACCTGAGACTCCTTTTTGGTGTCACCCAAAAAAACCAATTCAAAGACCAAAATATCCTCATTACCAGGATCCTGTAATCAAAGGCTCACACCACCCATGAGAGATACTCAGAAAACATCTGGATTTATATGTTAAAATAAAATTAGAAGGAACACATTATGATTTTTTGGGTTTTTTTAAAGCCAATGAAAACCATTTTGTTTCAAAGCGATTCATTGGAGAAGCCTGAACAACAATATGGTGTTGGGCCTGTTTTATGCTTCCCTTTTTTTCAGACAGATGGTAATACCCTTATTTCTATGAATAATTTTTTATTCATGCTCACTTCAGGGATAATTTCTGAAGTTAGTGATACTTGTGAAGGAAAATCACTTTTGAGCATCCAACTTTTAAGGATAAATTTGTCAAAGGCATATAAGTGACTTAGGATCCTACACTAATTTTCAAAAGTGATTTAAGCCCCCCTAGCCTAGTTTCCTCACAGCCAGCAAGATTTAGGATTTGAAGGGATTTATTTAGATGGTTTTCAGCATTGTTTGGCAGAGATGCACAACACAACTCCTCAACCGCTCACAGCTTGGAATTTCAGCACCAACTTGAGTGTCTGTTTGCAGCTTGGGATCCCTACATGGGAATTGCTAAGCTTGTAAGAAAGGGATTTTCAGCTTTTTAAGGCAAACAGCTGAGCAGGGAAGCTGCCTAAATTAGCCAATAGTGCAAGGCTGAAGAATGGGGCTTATGTGTCTGAGCAACTGATGTGATGCCAATTTAGAGGTGGCTCCCCTTGTTCAGGATCCTTGGCTGGGAGCTCTGCTGGACGTGGGCACTGCAGCCAAGTGAACTATTTAAGCAGCCTGTGCCCTAGTTGTCAAAACCTCTGCTTGTCTCTGCTGTCTCTGCTCACTCATTCTATTATTCTCATTATTCCTCAGTTGTCACGTAGTCTGGAGTTGGGCTTTCTTCCATCTAGAGGTGTCCCTGTATTTATTTTTCTGCCATGGTGCTGGGAGGCAGCCAGCCTCAGGCATGCTGAGGATGCTGCTGGATGGGTAAGCCACTAATAGAAGGACTGTTTAGATATCCAGGCTAAAACCCTGGTGTCAGGGCTTGCAGGATCTTTGCTTGAGGCAGTCTTTCTCATTATTGTGGTGCTGAAGTTGAGATTGGGCTGATTTGAATGTGCTGGATAGCAGCAAGTGAGAAGTTATCATTACTGATTTGCACTGATGGATTCACCGTGATCTGGTTTTAGAATGCTCAGTGAAGCCTCTTCAGGTGCATAGTTTGATTGTATGACCTGGCTTACAGGAAGTTGTTTTTGGAAATGGAATTTATTATCATAACCTATTTATGCTGGGATCCCTCAAGGTGATCAGTGTCACAGTATCACACAGCATAAATGACTAAATATTTAGGTATCAAAGCATTTGTGTGAATCTGAATCTTACATGCTTTAAAAATCATGGATGCCTATCAGCACCCTCTAATACCTAAATGCCCTTACAAACTTAACCCATAACTTCCCTGAAACTCTGGGTTTTTTAACTTGGAAGTTGTTCTGAGTATCTAAATTGCAGTTCACAGATTTGAACATTAAATTTTTATAAACATATAAAAAAAAACCCTCTAAAAATAAGTTATTTTGAGATAACTGTTAAGCTATTAACTATTGAGGCAGCTGCACTTTCTATTTTAAACTTCTTTAAAATGGAACATGTCTTTATTTTTTCACAGTTTGTTTTGAAGTTCTGCCACCTATTGGTTTATCAGAGCAATGATCAGGGAGGCTGGATTTCTCCCTGTGAAACCACAAAGGAAAATGGATATTACAGCGTCGAACCCCTAAGGACTAAGAAATCTAACAAGTGAGCAGAAGTAATTTAGTCCCTTTGCAATTGCCAGATAATTTTGTAGTGCTATATTTGCACCCCATATGGACAAGGCAATTGCTAAACCTTAGTTTCTCTCCTTTTGAATTGAGGAAAAAAAAGTCCTCTTCAAAGATCAAAACACTGAAGCCCTGGAATCTTATTCAAAGGATTTGCAGACTATACTAGAAAAATGTACATATGTTCATTGATGCAAAATAGTTTTTAAATATACAGATATGCATGCACTACATTTACTTGTTTTGAGCCAAATTGTGCATAAATAACTTCTCTTGTAGCTGCAAACAGATCAATCACTTTGCCTGTATTTGCAAATGCCTTCTTCTGTACCACTAATAAACTGCACTCGTAGAATATTTTAGAATCCTCTTATAGCTTATGTTAATGTTATCCTGGTAACACATTTCTTTCAAGGTCCTTACTACAACACGGAAAACTGATAGTAATAATAATAAGAGTATCTGGGGAGTGAAAGCAGAGCACAGACAGAAGTTATGAGTTACATGAACAGTGCCAGACAAAAGTCTAAGGTGTAAGTATCACGTATATGGGAGTAGAAGTAAAAACTGGGTGAAAAATGTATTTCTAGACCTTCTGGTACTGAGATATTTGAAATTCTGTTATCAAAGTGAGGATTTTTCAAGACATAGCTGAACCTGCTTTTAACCTTAACTTTTCTTAACTCTTTGTTCGGGAGATGTTTCACTTTTAGATAGTGACCTTTGTCACCTCCAATGCCTGATTTCTGCCCGGTATGCTTCAGGGCAAAATAAAACAAATAACCACCTGAGGAGAAGAGACTTGCAGCTACTGAGGGCTAGTCAGCCAGCCAGGCCTCTGCTTTCCCTGCTAGTACCAAAGCAGTGTAGGCAAGTAGCATTGTACAGAAGAAGCAATGATCAACTTGTCACAGCTGCAACATAGACTAAGAATAGGACAGAGAATAAGGCATCATTGTCAACAAAGCTTGTCCTGACAGCTCAATCAAGTTGTGTTATGCTTATTCATGGAAAAGAGTCTGCCTGGAGAAGACAAAATATTTTAAGAAAAGGGCTTAAAAAATATATTACCCACAAGAAACTTCCAATTAGTGAACGGTTTTTTAAATATTGGGGATAGGAAACTGCTTAATTCACAAGCTTTGCTGTCTTCTGTTCATTATTTTGTGTACCCAAAAGAATTCACTAAAGTGCACTCCACACGATGACAGTGTGACAAGGGCCAATTTGTGAATAACTTGTCAACAGCTTGAATGAAACTCTAGAAATCCATAACAGGTGCTCGATAGCTATAATCGAGTGACAGATGGATTAGATACATGAAACCACAACAAACTGACTGAATGGGAGAGGGAGAGAGAACGAGGGTGAGAGTGGGGGAGGTTCATTAACTATAGAAGAGAGCAAAAATACATGAATTATTAAAGAAGCAGCATGAGCCAATTTGTGTGGATGCTTCCTGCTCATCTTCAGCAGCCCTGGGAAGAGGAGCAGCAATGCCAGCTACTACACACAGCAGCATTGGTCTAATATCTTGACTCTAGGCAGGGGTGTACCAGAGCTTGGCACTGGCCTTGATTGCAGAAATCACTGTTATATTTCAGTACACACACAAGAGCTGATTCAGCAGTGTACTTGAGCGCAGGCCTTGCTCTAAGCATGTGAATAGCACCATTAAGGTCAGCAGAACAACTGTGTTCAACTCACACCAGCACGTTTAAGCGTCTTGCTGAATTTTTTTCTCTGTTGTAGGATAAAAAATACAAGGGGATGAACCCCAGCTAGTTTAAATTGTTACAAGCCCCCTGGGGACTGCTGACACAAGAGTGTTGAGTACCACTCAGGGGCACAGGCAACGATGGAGCAATATTTCTCTGCAGGCTTTAAGTGAGGGGGTTGCCATCTGGGCCAAACCTGGGCGTCGCAGGTCTGTTCCTGTGCCAGCAAACCCAGAGGGCCTCTCTCCATAGCCACAGGCTCCTGCACGCCCTGCATCGGCTTTCCCTTTTCCAACACCATCAGTGCTGGATACCCTGTGCTTTAAGCACCCAGAGCCATCGATAGGCACCCACTGACCACACACAGCTTTGCTCCAGGTGTGTCAGAATATTATACTCAGTCTCAGCAGAGACACATTCTACTTAGTCAGCGCCTAGCCTTTGTCTTCTACCTGGCCCTGCCTGCAGGCAGGAGGGGGCTCCCATTACTGCTCCTCATCTCTCTTCCTCTCCAATGGGTTTTCCCCTAAATTAATTTTTTTTACTTTAAATTAAATCTTCCATTTCCTTATTTTCCTCCTGTGCACCCTGCTTAGTGCCACAATCACAGATTTGCAGTTATTCTATCCAAACAATGCTTTTCCACAGCTACCTATTAAGGGAACAACCAAAACCTTGACAGCTGGTTTGCTTTTATGGAGTGATTTATCTTTTTTTTTTTTTTTTTTCTGTCACAAATCTTGCTGTGCCTAATATTTTCCCTCAGAGAAAAAATTGTGACATTTTGGAACCTATTCAGATGACAAACAAAATACAGTTCCTGAATATTTCAGGTGCAAAAACAAGACTTGCTTTTGTAAAAAACCAGCAGAAACTTGATTTCTATTTCTCTTCCCCATAAATATAATGTAAACACATGGACTAAACTACTGCTTAGAAAAGGAATTTGCTGTGCAGTCATTATTGTACCAGAAACCCCTGTGATAATAAAATGCAACCATTTTGCAGTAAGTGTTGGACCCCTGACATCATTTAATTTTCTTGCACTTTGGCATAATCCTTATGTTTTATGATATATTCACTCCTGCCACTATCTGGGATACTCTGTTTACCTGAGGTGAGACTGTTCTCTCTGGCTGTGTGGGTAGTGATCCGCAAAACATCACACTAGCACACTCATACTCCCATGTGAACCTTGGAACAGTGAACTCCAAGTGTCAGAATTAACCCAAGGAAGGCACTGCTTCATACTTGAATGCCTTCCAGCTCCAAGCAATGAAAAAGAAAGTTAAGCTTCTAGATCCAGTATGTAGGGGAAAGGCAGTCCTGCACACAAGGATCATGCATCAATGAAATTCCATTTTGTTTCATTTAAGCTCTACTTTATAGTGTTTCAGCAGCACATAGCTGCTTGCCTTGAAAGATTGCCTTGAGAAAAAGATTTCACTGATTTTTTTTTTCTTTTTCTGGGATGCAGTAATGTTCATCTAAAGATGTGACTGAGGGGCTGAAAGAGCATAAGATAGGAGATGAAGAGATCGTGAGCTCTGATAAGGGCTGTCACCACTACCATGGTGGCCAGTAATGATAATATAATAGCTAAGATTGCTCATTAGGACAGAGCAGGCAGGCACATGTACCAAGTAATAAAAGCAGATTAAAGAAAATTGCAGATCTATAGACAATCAATTGTATTTCAGTCTCTGGAAGAGTTTGTGTGCTTGGGTTAGTTCTTAACCATTGCTTCTATGGAAACAAAACTAAGATTGGAGGAAGTTTCCTGTTTACAAAGTGAATTTCCTAATTCCTCATTCAGATCTAGCTAAATGTTCCTCTCTTTTGGCTAAGAAACCTATTTTATGTATATTAGCCTTGGATCTAGCAGTGTTTCTCTGTTCCAAAGTTAAAAAACCCAATCTGATTGCATGCTCTTATGTCTATGCCTCCTTTGTAATGCACACTGTAATTATCACCATGTAGAGAATTTTGCCTGTCTACTCCACAGCTGCTTGTGGGTGAAACAGCAACTCTATGTGAGCAAGTACACAGATGTTCAGCTATTGAATCACTTCTTTGCAATCCAGACCTGACAATAATTAGGATGTCAGTGATCTCCAAGCACCTGATCCAGTGCTGGCTTTCTTATTTTCAGAAATCAAATAAAACTTTGGCCTGGTGGATTTTAGGGCACTGAAGCAAAGAGTGATGGTTGTTTAGACTGGGAGAGACTGGCAATTGCACCTTGGATCTACAAGGAGATGCTTATTTTGAATCTCTCTACTTTGCCTAACCCTTTTGAGGAATATCTGTAACATAAAGAAGGCATTCAGCTGCTTTCACTGGAATGAACAAGTACTATACTTGTTTGGGTTTGGGTTTGCTTTGGGTTCTTTGTACCTATAAAGCCAGGTACAAAACTCTGCCTGAACTCCCCAAGACTGTGTGAATAGCTGTACCATTGATTTACACTTAGGATCTCATTGAGACCGTTCTAGAAACCACTGCAGGTCTTGCTCAAGTCTACTGCTAACAGCTAGATGAAAAGAATGCTATTAGGCCCCCCATTTCACAGATGGAAGGTGAGAAAGAAGCAGCAGCAGCTTCTTCACAGTTGCAGATTCATACACTTGTGTAACCAAATGGCAGACAAATGCCTGTGCACATCTTTCACTCCTCCATGAATAGGAGTGAGAATTTGCACATGTGCCATTTGCATGTGGTCAGCCGTTTGAAGTGTAAATGGTGTTAAACCATGCAGATTTGCTTTTCAAACTCATTCTGTTAAGACACTTGGCCAAGACCTGTAGGTTATAAGTGTTAGAGCCAGGAACAGCTGCAAGAAGAGTACCTCTCCCCTTGCACTGTGAGAGCAGCTGTTGAAAGAGGTGTTCTCTTGATTGGATACTATAAACAGAAACTAGAAATAATCAGAAATGCTTCACATTACAACTTTTGAAAAATCCAGTCATCTAGATGATTAATCTGCTAGTAGCAGAATGAAAACTGAAGAACTTCAGAAAGCCATTACTTTAGCTTAAATAACTTTTTCCTTTAGCTGATCTGACCTGAGGACATCAATTTCTTTACAGTTTGATTTGGCTTAGCACTTTCAGCTTGAGCCAGTGGAGAAAAGGAATAAAAATGTCACAGAAAAAGTTTCCCACATAATTCACCATCATCCTAGCCAACTTGTGTGTGTTATTTTTTGTCAAAATAAAGGAGGCATAAGAGCACAGTTTTTACCCAAAAACTCTTCCTATAGAGATTCTGTCTTCTGGACAGAAAAAAACCCCAAACAAACAAACAAACAAACAAAAAACCCAACACAACAAAGCAATATAAAACCTCCCATTAAACACTCATTCTTTATTATCAGCTTGTGTCAATGATGTAGGGCGAATCCCTAAGGACTGGGTATAGGTTCCGAATTTTCAAAAGTTGTTTTAAAAGACCATGAAGCCAACCATAATTGGCATGACCAGACCTCTTTGTGTTTAAACCTGAAGTTAAGAGCTGCTCTTAAGCAAAAATCCACGTGTAAATTGTAACTTCTAGGTAAATTTGAGCAATACTTGGCTGGATCCTAGATTTCAGTGTTAGAGCTATTCCTGTGTTACTGAGGTACATGCCAAGGGGTGCACGAGAGCGTATTAGGAGATGTGATGAACAGACTTCATGCTGATTTTCAGCTCTCCTGCATCTTTCTGGGATATCTTAACTTGCTGACTGGCTTTGAGATTACATATAACTCTGAAGTGAACAAGAAGTCTAAAGAATGAAAGACCTGAATCAGATTTCAAAGATATGTATTCATACTATAGGGGAAAGAGAGAGAGTATTAAAATTTTGGAGGCTGAATACTTGTGCCCCCAGGCCAATGCTGTACATTCAGCAGCAGGCTGTCATACCCTAATTGCTAGTACCCCTTTGTGAATCAACATCTCTGAGAAGCCAATTCTACATGATGCTTCTTTAATATACATCTTCTCATTTGCCCCACGTATATTTCAGTTTGCCATCTGATAATTGGAATTGTGTGGGTAGCAGCCGGTACCATCTGGCTTGTTAATAAGTAGAGGATAAAAATGTCTAATGCCTTGCTCTACATAAATACAAGAATTACCCTACAAATAAACAGCTCCCTAAAACCTCAACTGATGAGAACAAAAGAAAATAGTGTGGTCTTAGCTCATTAAAAAACACTGAGGAGAGAATGAGGGAACAGTGGGAAAGCCTCATCACTTCCCATCTGAAGTTTTAGTGTAACTAAAACATATGGGGAAAATAATGCAAAATTAAACGTGATAATGCACTTTTCACACCAAAACATATTGGGCCACTATATAAATGATGCAATTAAAACTGCTGCCTTCAGGAGCCAAAACCTAAGCTGAATAAGTACAGTACAATTAAAGTTTTTGATTTAAAACCAGTGAAAGATTTATCATAATGAAGCTCAGAATTGAGATAATATGACTTGGGGGCATCAAAGCTAAGCTATAGAAAGCCACATGTCCTACAACACGGAGTTAGAATTGGAAGACTGACATCAGCAGATTTTAGGGCACAGAAAGGCTTACAAGTTCATTTGCACGTGAATGGCCAAGACCATGCAAAATCTTGCATGTAAACAGTGCAGTATTGTAATCACTACTTTAATTAACAGGAAGGCAGTGGAAAGCTGTCTGCATTGGGGAAATAAACTCTGATCCTGTGGGCTGGATGCGAAAGCTGCGCTGTTGTCTTTGGAACCTGCTGGAACTTGTACAGCGCCTTATCTGGAAGGCTTCATGCGCATCACGACAATGTCCTCTAATCTGGCAATAAAAAGGGCATCATGAGCGGTGGCAGCCGGGCCAGCCAGCGAAGGCTGCAGTCACGCTATGCTCCCAAGATGGTGAAAGGAGATTTAAGCCTCTTGCAGAAAAAAAAACCCAGCAGGGATTGCCTCCAGCCTGGCCTGGGTGTGGAGGGGGGAAAATGGAGGAAACGCAGCTGGGACAGCCACTACCTTGTTGGGGCTGGCAGTACACAGGAAGATGCCACCAGGCAGAGGAGAAAAGGCATGCAGCCAGCGCCTTGGTTCCTCCCAACCATCAGCCATCCTCACCAAACCTCAGCCTGCAAAAGTAGATGTGCTGGCCATCAGAGTTTTGCATCACGGGGGTTTTCCCCAGCAAGGCTTAGCCTGCCCTGCTGATGCTGGGTAATACCTTCATTCTTCCAGATATAAACTCATCCCAGGGTGAGCCAGACCCCAGAGGTAGGTGTGCTTCCCCAGGAAGGAGGGTTAGTAACACTAGTCCTGATGATCCCACAGCAAGCTGGAGAGGGTATTTTGTGTGACAAAATGGGTAAAGACCCACATTTGGAAAATAGGCTGGTTCTTCACTGGGTGGAGCTGATGTAGTGGTTTTCTGCCCTGTGCCCCAACCCTGTCAGTGTCACTATAAACACAGGCCTATAGTCACTGCTTATCTACCTTCATTCTTGCTCATATGTTTACACTCACACAACAGACTTGTACTGTTTACATCCTTTGACACTGCACCAAGCACACGAGTACCGTTCTCTGGCCAGCCTTGCACTAACTCTTGCTGCTACTCTGAATTGTATGTCATGCTGATCTGGTGCTGGCCCTTGCCAAACAGAAGCTCTAACAGCTGAACCTCCCTCCTCTTCCCTCTTCTCGTGAATCATAATTTTGCTCTCATAGCAATCAGCTGATTTTTCACAAAATCTGTAGGAGATCCATTATCTCAATAAAAATACTTCTGCTCTTATAGCCTTTGCTTCTGTTGTTTTGAAATTTAGCTTCTGCATTTTGGAAATTTAGTTTGAGACTGGCCAGCAGAACTAACTGGAAGACATCTTTAAGGGAAACAATGTAAAAAGCAGGGCAATGAAATGAAGACTGTAATAATGTCTTAGAAAGAAAAAAAGAAAAAGTGGGGGGAGGGGAGGGGGGGTATATGCCCTTACACATCTGCTCTGGCTCTTTCTCCCTCACTGTACACACATGTCTGTACCTCATGCCCCTGTGTAAGACTGGCATTGCTCATTCCCAATGCACTTTGGAGTCTTTTCCATTTTCCATTTCCCAGATGTGGAAACAGAGCTAGAATTGAGTGTCTTGCTCAGGGTTATCTATAAGCCTGAGTAGGCTGAACCTGGGGTTTCTGAGGTGCCATTTTGTCTCCTGCCACCTGAGAAACAGAAGATGTCCCCTCACAGTCTTCAGCCCTGGTGCTGCATGTGCGGTACCTCTGCCACATGTCTGTGCAAAGAGCTCAGCTCTTCAATCTGTGGAGATGGCACTGCAATTCCACTGAGGGAATTCAATTTACACCCATTCTCCTCGTAAGTTTCTATGATCTTTTAAAAACCTTCATTCCTTCCCTAAAACCTTTTTGACCATCCATCAGAATTAAAGAAGCCAGCTCCCAATTCTAGGCACTTCCCTCCCAAAGGAACTAAGCTCATCCTGCATCTAAAGGATCAGACCAATTTCATCCCAATAATTTTGAAATCAATACAGAACCTGGGTCCTAATTCAGATTTTGTTTATTTTTTTAGAAGTAAGCAGAGGGTGCATGTAAGATGCTACATCTTACTGTAATTAAGGAATATTGCCAACCACATAGCTTCAACCCTATGCCCATCTTCAGGGAAATGTTTAGACAGATAATATCTTCAGTAAAATAAAGAATGAGATTTATTCCTTTGTTTTTTCTTCTTTTTTTAAAATTTTCTGGCAAAAAAAAAAAAAAAATAAGAAGGGTGTGCACAAATAGTAAATGAGGAGTTTGGTAAGGTTTAGAGCCAGGCTTGGGGAAACAAAAATGATGTTTTCTTCAATACCTGGGATGGGTGCAAGTACCCACCTGGAATTTTATGGTGTATTGTTTGTGCAAACAAGGGGCTATGAAATAATATGAAAACTTAGTAGCTTGTAATTTGGATTGGCCAGAGAAGGGAATTTGGAAAAGGCCCTGCTTGGCAAAAACAGCTGTGCATTTAGCTTCTAAAAATGAGGTTCCTCCAAGGGATGTAAAGCTGGGCACCAAAAGCTGGTGCTGGGCACCAAAAGCTGGTTGGAAAAAATCTTTTGCAGTAACAGTTTCAGGAGCAGACAGCAGCAACCTAAATAGTAATTGCTATCACATAACTGAAAAGTCCTGAGATTTACTTAGACAATGTCCCTGGGAACATTCGTTAAGAATGAAATGCAGTTGAAGCAATTTGTACCATGAAGTCAGACAGGAAATCAGACTAATCCCTGATGCAATTATGTGTAAGCTTGGCTGTCTAAGACTTACTAGAGCAAAAGAGACAGAAGAAAACCAAGCCAGAATGAGATATTGAAAGGTACTGAAACTAGGTCACTGTCCTACATTACACAAAAGCTAAATGGAGCTCTAACATCCCGCGGTATCCTGAGCAAGTTGAACAAAGGACTTTGCCTGGTGCAGATCTCCTGGCGGCATCCAAGTTACACAGCTGCATAGATCACAAAAAAACTTTAAGCATAGCAGAATTGCCAAAACAGGTAGAATGTATTGCACTGAAGGAACACAGGAGGAAACCAAGGAGAATTGTCCAAAGCTCTGTGTCACTGCATGATAGCAAATTTCCATCAAGGAATCCTGTGACTTATTAAAAGTACAGTGTAAGTAGAATGAAGGGGCATTGATTAGAAAAGCCATGACATAGCTAGATATATACACTAAGTCAGCAAGAGAGAAGAGATGCTTAATTAGTAAACAGAGATAAAATTGTGGTAGAAAACAGAATCTGTTTTCTACAGAATCTATTTTTTACATCATAGACTCAAAAATCTTCATCATGGTTAGTTAAGAGTGAGGATAGGCTTCCTGAGCTGTCGGGACAGCAGATGTTGACTGTTCTTGCTCCCCTTCCTTCTCTTTCATATTTAAAGCTTCAATTCCTTTCAAGTTAATTCAATAATTGGAATTTATGTATTTTTACTGAATTAAGTACTTTTCCCCCTTCTGTAGGCATAGTTACAGAACAATTGTTAAAAATTGAGACTTCAGAAGATGAAAATGGTTTGAAAGGTTGTTCAAGCACAATGGGTTTTGTTGTTTTGGGATATCACCAACTCCCCAGCTTATATTACTTTAATAATGAATATAGCTTAAGTGTTTATCCTTTTTTTATGGAAAAAGACCATAATTTCAACACTGAAACATTATCAGAGCAAGCTGCTTAAAGATGAATATGGATAGTCTTTAGATAATAATAATTTAATCGCTTAACTGCAGATATCATATTCCTATCCAAAACCACTAGGAAAAGTGTTTTTCTGCTCACAACCCTTGTCTCAGATTGCTGGAAGCATTTGAGAATAGAGCATAGTTTTCTTAGGTGTATGTAGAGCTTGACATCCTCATATCACTGCCTTTCCTCAATCTTATAAACAGCGGATACTCATATTTAGTATAGAACTTTAAAAATTATACGTGACAAGCTGTCTGTCTGAAAATAAGGCCTTCTAAATTTGTGATTTGAATTTAGGCATCCAGACAAAATGAAAATGTTGGCCTCCATCTTTTACCTGTTTAGCATCAAGGCACATTGCTAAGGGAGATGTGTTTCTGCTTCATCTGTGATGTGTAAGAAGAGACTGTGCCACTAATGTCTCATGATATGAAGATCCAGAGCAGAAGTTGATTAGTAAATTTTAAGAACCCTTAAAAATATTATTTTATATTCATTATATCAGATTACATAAATAACTAATAATTGGCTTAATAAAAAGAACCAGTTCATGCTGCCCTTGGATAAGTGTCCTAGAACAAAGAAAACTCTGAACCCCAGTGGAGCAGAGCTTCCCAGGACAGGTATGTCTTCATTCCAGCCCTTTGCTGACTCTACAGCTTCACACCTGGCAAGATTTGTGAGCATCCCAGATTCGCGTGATGCAAATTTTCAAATTCTCTTCTAGCTAAATTCAGGACATGCCATTTTTTTTTAATGTGTCAGTCCATTTGGGTTTATCTAACTATGCCTATTCGAATAAATAATTATCAGCTGCTTTATGGCGTTTAAATCTGCCTTATTTTCCAAATGAATATTATTCGCTATCTGTGGAAAGTTGGAATCTGAGACAAGAAATGCTCCTGAAGCCATTAGCATGCATCCTGAATAAAACTGGCTTGTTTTCGCTACAACGAGCAGTGAAAAAAGAAAGTCCATTAGATGGAAATATTGTCTTTCTGAAACCAGCAGATTTTTATTTCTGCAATGTCTAAGCACTGCAATTCTCAGCAGAAAATTGCACTGGAACAGTGGGCGGTTCTGAATTGCTGGAAACTTTACAATGGCTTTTATGTTTAAACATCATTTAGCAGCTGTTAAAGGTCAGCACAAATCCTGTACTTTATCAGTATAAATGAAGTCTACAACTGCCAAGAAAAGAATGCATTAAATAATGCAGTGATTATCATCTTGATTTTTTTTCCCTTCAGAAGTGAAAAGGACCTCTTAAGCAGTTCTATTTTTCTCCTCCTTATTTCAAATTGACAAAGTAAAACACTAATTAAATTATTTATATCAGAAATTTACTTACTAGGATGACACATTTTGTACACAAAGCATGTGAAACATCTGACACATCGTATAGTGCCAGGTGCAGTAGAGAAAGTGTAATATAAGTCGGCATCTAGAGGCTAAAAAACCCAACAAACTTACTGCAGTATTTCATTACCAATTTTATTTCCTACCATACACCAAATGTACAGCACAGAACACAATTTTGTTGTTTTGATGTAAGAAATATTAATTGTATGAAGAAACAGTATACAAACTACTCCAAATTAAAAAATGCATACATCATTGCTCTTTACAAAAGGTCTAATTTACAGTATAGCTCATCAATGCATTTAAACACAAAAAAAAAAAAAAAAAAAAAAAAAAAGAAAGAAAGAAAAAGAGAAAGAAAAAAACCAGTGCACATTACAAAACACATCAAGTACAAGGGAGGCAAATAAATACAAACATACTTCACAGAACATCCTGAGCAAACAACCAAACACAGATAAATTAACCTGAAGCCATAGTAAATCATAATAATAAATACATAGGTCAGTAAGAGATTTTTTTTTTTACTTAAATAAAATATATAACAAATTTGTTAAAATATTTAGTAAATTAAATTTTAGTCTTTGTAATGAGTGAACTCATTTTGTATGCATTTAACAAGTATAACAAATGTTTGCTTTTTGTGTTTTTAGCAAGAACAATAACTTTAATAGCAAATTTTTGTTTGGTGTTCTCCTATTTATATTAGACAGCACATATGGTAGCTTTTGAAAAATCAATTTAAAAATAAACACAGCTCCTAAGAACACACATTTTCCCCAGTCTAAACTAAGATCGGAGAGTTGAATCAACCCCCAACAAAAAGCAAGCCCCACCTAATGCAGAACAGTGACCACAGTGCATGAGAGTTGAATCACTTCTGAATAGTACTTTTGTGCAGGAACAGTAATAATATAATTGTATATGTCAAGCCTGTGAATGCCATCATATTCAATCTAAATATAAATGTGGCTAATAAAAATAAACACTTTCATTATAGCACGGAAAAATTAAACACACGCTAGATCCATGTATACATTTACACTGAGGCACATATGCACATGAGGTGTGTGTGCATACAAAAAAGGCAGTTTAGCTGGTTGTTTATACCTTTTTCTTAAAAAAAATAAATATAAAAAAAACTTCTGAAACAATGCTTAATTACTTACAATCCCTGAAACAGACATTGCCTCTGTTACAGCAACCGCTAGTTTCTGACGGATTCAGAAGTCCCACACCCAGGCTAACCGGATACCGAGGCGCAAGTGCTCGTCTGTCCACACCTCCACCTGTCTGTCTGCTCTGTAGCACTTGGTACCCTACCAGAAGACTGGTGACAAATTCAGTATCAGCCTAGTCTTAGTGAAGAAGGATGGGAGAAACCAGTCACGGTGTTGCTGCCGGTCATTCGAAGGGACAAGCGACCACCGTGGTGCCAGAGGGGTGTGTTGTTGCCCTCCAGACCGCTGCCTTCTCAGCTGCCATTACCTTCAAACCAGTATTAAATGCCATTTCAGGGGAGATGTGTTCGACTCATTATGTACAAAGCCTTTAGCTTGGGATGTGTTTGCGTTTTTTTAAATCCAAATCCATTGCAATACTGGTCACTTGCATAAAACCTCAACGTCTCATACTAAAAAAGTACCAGTACCTACGTAATTACCCTTCTTGCTTAGAGATAATTGTCATTTCCCTCCATGAGCTAACTCTGAACAAAAACTGCAGTGGTAAAATAAATCTGAAGTTCTCTTGAAACATTTTAAATAATCATTCTCATAGGCTAAATCACACAGCCAAGTCAAGTGCTTTGCTGATTGCTATATTTCATTATTGCTAACATATTCTTTAACACACTGTTTTCCAGCATACTGTGCTTTTAAGAGCCCAAGTTCCCCGCTAGTGGGCACCATTTATCTTCTCATTCCATGCATCTTCACATCTCATGTTACTGCAAACCCATTTCTGATACAAAGCCATTATAAAAAAGCAGGATGTGAGGAAAATAAAACTAGAACCACGGTTCAGTCATTTGTTACTTTCATAGGTTTTTTTTTTCTTCCTGTACAAACCCAGCAAGTTATTTAATTTACAGTATAGCTTTCAGTCTATTTAAAATCCCATTGGAAAATAAATTAATAAACACATTTGTAAAAATATGGCAGGCCGCAAAAATGCTGTTAAAAGATAAAAAAACCAACTCTTTGATTAGAAATAAATAAAAAATATAAAAAATAGTCGCACACACTTTTTACATTCACTTTACAAAAACTGAGTGCAAAAGAAGAAAAAAAAAGAAATTGTACTGAAATAAATACAATATACTAACAGAGTGCATTGCTGTTAATACAAATAGTCTGTTGTGGTTTTATTATTTTTTTTTATGTCAGCTGGGAAAAAATTAGTGCAATGTTGCAATTGTAAATGCAGCATGGCAACCTACACCCCTTAGCAGTACATGAACTCCTAACAGATCCATCTGGAGTTTACTGCTGTTAAGTAATTTCTGTTGCCCAGCAGCTTTCACATCCTACACATGGATGCCCTTCACTGCCTGTTTGATACTTTCCAGCAGAGCTTTGCATTCGGGGGAATAGTCCCGTTCCAGATTGCTGTACATGTCTGTGAGTGTATTTACATATGCTTCGAAATTCTGCTCACTGATTGGCCCCTAAATGGAGACAAAACAGATTATAATTGTAGGAGGTAAAATTAAGGCTGAAAAAACCCAAATACCCAACCCCAAAGTATGTCAAAGGAGTGATATGGCAACCAGGGAGAAGTCATAAACAGGGCAGCCATCCAAATTAATGGAGGGGTTGTGGAAATTACAGGAGTTGCATGTCCTGGGGAATCCACCCTCTCTCCAAGCAAGAAAAGGTGTTGGATATATTATGGTTAGTGTAACTTTTTTTTTTTTTTT